>JZLH01S0120539.1:2918-16615 GCA_001188425.1 Eucidaris tribuloides
GGGGGTGCACCATTAGTATGATCATGGGAAGCACCATTAGTATGATCAGGGGAAGCACCATTAGTATGATCAGGGGAAGCACCATTAGTACGATCAGGAGAAGCACCATTAGTATGATCAGGGGAAGCACCATTAGTATGATCATGGGAAGCACCATCAGTATGATCAGGGGAAGCGCCATTAGTATGATCAGGGAAAGCACCATTAGAAGATAGAGTGAAAGGATCATCAGTGGGTTCAGTAGTAACACTATTAGTCAGTAGAAGTACCATTA
The DNA here is from genome assembly GCA_001188425.1 of Eucidaris tribuloides. Classification (NCBI taxonomy): domain Eukaryota; kingdom Metazoa; phylum Echinodermata; class Echinoidea; order Cidaroida; family Cidaridae; genus Eucidaris; species Eucidaris tribuloides. Next base: position 3,193 of record JZLH01S0120539.1, read on the forward strand.
GCAGAGTCAGTGGTAACACCATTAGTAGGTCCAGTGTTAGCACCATCACTAAATTCACTGGCACAATAGACATTCAGTTGCATCACAATGAGTAGAGTAATTTTTAGGACCAGTGAAGGTAGTACGTACGCTGTTCGTCAGATGAGTCCAAGCCGCTCTCTTTCTCCTTTCGATTTTGATTGTGTGGCTGTCTTTTGGCTGGTGACGTTGAATCAGACAGGATGAATCTTAAGACTGTAAAATATAGGTACGAATGAAACGGGTTGATGAAAATTCGCATAAGAATATTTATTTTCTTTTATCAAATACCTCTCCCTTCGCTTCCCCATCTCATTCTACTGCGAGTACTACTGCTACTGCTAGTTCTACTTTTGCAACTACTACTTCTACTCTTGCTACTACTAAATATTTAATGAAACTCATCACTATGGATGCATGCGTTGATATATAAATACATCAATAAATGAAAGAAACTATAATTCAATGAATACATTCTCGCATACTACTATTCTTAATCAATCCAAAGTAATAAACCGATAAATAATCAAGCCAATGTATCTGAACCTATCACCATTAGTAGAGGGAGTGGTAACACCATTAGAAGGGTGATATGTAGCACCATTAGTAGGGTGGGTGGTAGCAACATTAGTAGGATGAGTGGTAGCACCATTAATAAGGTGAGTGTAGCAAACTTAGGGTGAGCGGTACCACCAATAATAGGGTGAGTTGTATCACGATAAGTAGGGTTAGTGGTTGCACTATTAGTAGTGTAAATGGTAACTCAGTATCGTGAGTGGTAGCACCATTAGTGTAGTTAATGGAAGCACCATTAGTAGGATTAGTGGTAGCACTATTAGTAGGGGGAGTTGTAGCACCATTAGTGGGATGAGTTGTATCACCATTAGTAGGGTTAGTGGTTGCACCATTAGTAGGGTTAGTGGTTGCACCGATAGTATGGTTATTACTTGCACCATTAGTAGCTTTAGTGGTAGCACCATCAGTAGGCTGAGTTGTAGCAAAATTAGTAGGGTGAGTGGTAGCACTATTGGTGTGGTTAGTGATTGCACCATAAGTAGGATTAGTGGTTGCACCATTAGTAGGGTTAGCGGTTGCACCATTAGTAGAGCTAGCGGTAGCAAAATTGATAGGGTGAGTGGTTGCACCATTAGTGTGGTTAATGGTAGCACTATTAGTAGGGTGAGTGGTAGCAACATTAGTAGGGTTAGTGATTGCACCACTAGTGTGGTTAATGGAAGCACCATTAATAGGATTAGTGTTAGCACCGATAGTAGGGTCAGTGGTAGCACCATAAGTAGGGTATGTGGTAGCAAAATTAGTAGGGTAAGTGGTAGCACCAGTAGTAGGTTAGTGGTAGCACCATAAGTAGGGTATGTGGTAGCAAAATTAGTAGGGTAAGTGGTAGCACCAGTAGTAGGTGGTTGCACCATTAGTAGGGTTAGTGGTTGCACCATTAGTGTGGTTAATGGTAGCACAATTAGTATGGTGAGTGATAACACCATCAGTAGGCTGAGTGGTAGCACTATTACTGTGGTTAATGGTAGCACCATTAGTAGAGTGAGTGGTAGCACCATTAGCAGGGTTAGTGTTAGCACCATTAGTACGTTCAGTGGTAGCACTATTAGTATGGTGAGTGAAGGCCCCATTTGTAGGGTAGGTTGAAGCACCATTAGTAGTGTTAGTGTGAGCATGATTAGTAGGGTCACTGGTAGCATTTTTAATATGGTTAGTGGTAGCACTATTTGTATGTTCAGTGGTAACACATTGAGTAGGGTCAGTTTTAGGACCAGTGAAGGTAGTACGTACGCTGTTCGTCTGAATGCGAAAACAAGCCGCTGCCTTCAGATAAGCCCGAGTCACTCTCTTTCTCCTTTCGCCTTTGATTGTGTGGATGTCTTTTGGCTGGTGAAGTTGAATCTGACAGGATGAATCTTAAGACTGTAAAATATAGGTACGAATAAAAAGGGTTGATGAAAATTAGCATAATATTTATATCCTTTTATCAAATACCGCTCCCTTATCTTCCCGATCTCATTCTACTGCGAGTACTACTGCTTCTGCTAGTTCTACTAATTGCAACTACTACTACTAAATTTTCAATGAAACTGATCTTTATGAATGCGTGCCTTGATATATAAATACATCAATAAATGGACGAATCTATAAATCAATGAATACATCCTCACATCCTACTAGCCTTAATTAATCCAAAATAATAAATCGATAAATAATGAAGCCAATGCATCTGAACCTATCACCATTAATTGGTAGCACCACTGGTAGGTTCAGCGGTATATAGCCCCTTTAGTAGGCTCGGTGGTAGCACCGTTAGTACGGTCAGGGTGACACCATTAGTAGGGTGAATGGTAGTACCATTATAGTGGTAGCACCATTGGTAGGTTCACTGGTATCACCATTAGTAGTTTTAGTGACATAGCACCATTGCTAGATTCTGTGGCACACCATTAGCAGGTTCAGTGGTAGCGCAAATGGTAGCACCAGTGAAGGCAGTATACGTACGCTGTTCGTCAAAATGAGAATTCAAGCCGCTGCCTTCAGATGACTCCGAGCCTTTCTCATTGTCCTTTCGATTTTGATTGCAGGGATGTCCTTTGGTTAGTTTCGTTGAATCAGATAGGATGATAAGGACTGTAAAGTATAGGTATGAATAAAAAGGGTTGAGGAAAATTAGCATAAGAACGATTATACCCTTTTATCGAATGCCGCTCCCTCCGCTTCCCAATCTCATTCTAATGCGAGGACTACTATTGCAACTACTACTACTCTTACTACTAACAAATATTTCAATGAATCTGAACATTATGGATGCATTCGTTGATGTACAGCGTGTATCAAAAAAGTGAAGACACTTTTACACTTGGACCTATACTATCTGGATGACACTGTGTATTTGGGAAAGAATTTACACGCATTGAGTGAGAGCAACCCGCTGTGTGCAATCGCCTAAAATGCATTTGCGCACGAGAATTATGTTCTTAAAATGCAATGTTTAAATGCCGCTCGACAGGACAGGTGCTGCAAAAGCTCTCACGATGTGCACAAGGATTGAAGTCCTCGAGCATGCTCAGAGATAGAGCTAATACAATTTGTGGAAAAAAAAGACAAAAATTAAGCAGTGATTCAGATATACCCTCATAAAAACAAAGAGAATATCATGTTTTGCTGATAAAGATGAACTGTGTAATTTAAAAAAAAAATATGCATTTTCTTCTTTTCAGGGGTTGGGGGTGTAATTGCAGTTCTGAATTATTGCTGTTATTTGTCTTCTTGTCACAGAATGTATATAAGCTCTTCTCTGAGCATGCTAGAGGATTTAGAATGTAGGCAAAAATGAAGCAATGATTTCCGATACAACCGCACCCTACCCCTTCAAAAAACAACAAAAATGCCATTTTCTTCAGTTCGCAGTTCATTCGCGGCAAACATTCACTCTCCTTTTAGGGGGTACTTCGAATCATTTGGCTTTCATATTTGTCTTTTTTTTGGCCACAGGAATTGATATTAGCATTCGTTCTCTAAGCATGCTGAGGATTCATCCTTGTGGTCACATCAGGTGGAGAGCTTCTGGCAGTCATTGCGGTATGTGAGGCTATTAAAACCATTGACTAATAAGAACACAATTCTGTTGCGGCAAAGGCATTTTTGGCCTATTGACAATAAAGTGTGCCTGTGCTCACTGCTATCGCGTTTGGAAATACTTTCAATACCAATATGTCATCATGATGATTTAGGTCCATAGGTAAAAATACCATATCAAATGAATAATCTCTAGATCGATGAAATATTGGTAATAGCATTTTTTTTCTGTAGTGGTCTTAGGACTACTGTTTTTTTATACAGTCTGTATAAATCCAATCATAAATGAACGAATCAATCAATCAATCAATCACTCAATGTATACGTCCTCACATCCTATCATCCTTAAAGGCATGGGATCTCTTTTGCATGCCTAAAAATTAACATTGTATAAATACAATGGCATTTAGAAGAAAGTGCCATCTGGGAACCTTTAGCAAAATATAGGAGCTAGAAACTGAGTTTTAGTGGAATTATAGTGACCGTTAGACTCAGATTGAATTTTTTTCTCGCGAGAAAAAAACTCCTACCATAGAACGTACACTAAACGGCTATTGTTTTTCTTTTGCATTTTTTAAATTCTAGGCTATCACTGACCCCCAGATTTCACAGACATGCCCTTCATCACTAGCCTAAGGGCATGGGTTATCTTTTCCTGGTCTGCAGGGATGATTGCAAATGAGATCCACTGCCTTTAATAAATCCAAAATAATAAATCGATAAGTAATTAAGCCAATGTAATGTACCTAATCACCATTAGTAGGGTCAGTGGTAGCACCATTAGTAGGTTCAGTGGTAGCACCACTTGTAGGGGAGTGGAGAACCATTAGTAGGATAAGTGGTAGTACCATAAGTAGGGCCATGGGTGGCACCATTAGTAGGGTTAAAGTGATAGGCTAACATTGTGGAGCTTCAATTTAAAAAAATGTCAAATTTTGATATCTGAACTACATAGTAGTGTTCATATGGACAAATAAACACCCTAGAATACAAAAGTTTGGTAAGTTACACTGCCAATGGCAAGTTATGCATGAATAAACAATCAAAACTCGGGGCGAGTTTAAATAGCCTAGGTGTACACACAGAAAGTCTATGGGAGAAAATGGGCAGGTGAATCCGGTCAACTTACGATTTTCACTTTTTTAAAGCACTAAATTATCATTTTGAAATACAATTTTTTTCAGGGCGTCATTTTTAGACCTTATCAAAGACAATGGTAGCATGGGGAATTATGTAGCTCAGATTTTTTTAACTGTGGTAAATGTTAGCCAATACCTTTAATGGTTGCACCACTAGTCGTTTCAGTGGAGGTATCATTAGTTGGGTCAGTGGTAGCATTATTAGTATGGTTAGTGGTAGCACCATAAGTATGGTACGTGGTAGCACCATTGGCAAGTTCAGTGCTAGCACCATTAGTATGGTTAATGGTAATGAAATTACCAATAGAAGGTTTATTGGTAGCACTATTTTGTAGGGTCAGTGGAAACGCCATTTGTGGTTCAGTGGTAGCGTTATTAGTATGGTTAGTGGTAGGACCTTTAGTAGGGTAAGTGGTAGCACAATGGTTAATGGTAGCACCATTAGTATGGTCAGTGGAAGGACCAATACTACAGTCAGTGATGGTCAGTGAAAGTACCAGAGGTAGGGTCAGGGGTGGCATTATAAGTAGGGTTAGTGGAAGCATCATTTATAAGGGCCCTGATAGCACCATTAGAATGGTTAGTGAAGCGCCATTAGTAGTGTAAGTTGATGTTAGTCAGTGGCAGTACCATTAGCAGGTTCAGTGGAAGAGTGAAAGCACCATTAGCAGAGTTAGTGTTTGCACGATTAGTAGGAACAGTCAGTGTAGTATGATTAATGATAGCACCATTAGTAGGGTCAGAACTGGCATCATTGGTGACTAGAAGTATCATTAGTAGAGTCGTCGGTAACACTTTTACTATGTCCAGTATCAGCATCTTTACTAGATTCAGTGGTACACCATGAGTATAGGTTTAGTGGTAGCACAAAATGTAGAGTCAGTTTTAAGTCCTAGGAATGTAGTACGTACGCTGTTCGTCTGAATACGAATACAAGCCGCTACCTTCAGATGAGTCCGAGCCTCTCTCTCGGCGATGTCGGTTTGGATGCCATTTGGTTGGTGATGTTGAACCAGATACGATGAAAATGGCTGTAAAATATAGAAATGAAAAAAGGGGTGACGAAAATTAGCATAAGAACGTTTATATCTTTTCATCAAATACAACTGCTTCCGCTTCCCCGTCTACTTATTCTATTCTGTTTCGAATAAGCTGCTGCTGCTACTGCTACTACTACTACTCCTACTACTGGACAATTCCAGCGTTACGGACATTACATTCAGACAATTTTTTGCAACTTTCGGGGCTTATTTCTAGAAATCATGATTATCATTCTGAAACTATTTGTGGTATTCTCAAACAGGTCACCCTGAAGTGTTCACAGTTTAAATTTGAATAAATTTCTATTTATCATTTGGTAGTTATCATGCATAATGCTTGCCGTTACGGACATTACATTTTTTGGACATGACTTTTCACGTACCAACGCATTTGTCAAAAATTTTGTGAGCTTAAGCATGAAGTGAAGCCAATTTTCTTCTGAAATGGGTGCTGAAGACCTGTTTAAGTTGTAGGATGACAATTAGGTACAACAGATTTAGTATATCCCATACAGGACCATAAATGTTGCGTTACGGACATTACATTTTTAACGTTACGGACATTACACCTCGGACCACTTTTTTAGGTCGTTATATTTATATTTAAAAGCATTTGATAACTAATGAAAAGCCAATATTTGTAATTTTTGGTCCTTTCTTAACTATAAACTACTATAAATTCATTCTGAAGTGCTGTTGAATGTGAAATAATGAGACTCAAAGATTGTGTGTTTTTAAAAAATGATAAGAAAATTTTGCAAGAAAACAGGTTTTTTTGAAGAAAAGTATGTCTAAATATACTTCACATGTATTCAAGTACCACTCAAATTAAAGAGTTCGATGAGTTATATTGCATGATACTAAATTTTGTCACTGTAGCACATATATTTTTGAATTATTACAAATTTCATGATTTTGAGCCCGAGTAACATTTTTCACGGAACTGCCCTACTATACTTCTCCTCCTCCTCCTACTACTACTACTACTACTACTGTTACTCCTACTACTACTACTACTCCCACTACTACTACTCCTTCTCCTACTACTACTACTACTACTCCTCCTCCTACTACTACTCCTCCTCCTCCTACTACTCCTCCTCCTACTACTATTCCTCCTCCTACTACTACTACTACTACTACTATTACTACTACTACTACTACTACTACTACTACTACTACTACTCCTTCTACTACTACTTTTATTACTGCTGAAACAACTACCAATAAAGGACGCATACAGTAAGAATATTTTAGTCCATTATTTGCCATGAGTTTCTAGCATATAGTAGCTTAATAAATAGTTCATTCTTACTACAATTCCACGAAGGCATTTGCCCATTTTCCACAATAGTATGGTGCACCACATGGTATTGAAAAAAAATATTCGACAGTCAATTTTCAATGATTATGTGTTTTTGCTCTCTTCCAGTGGGGCTTTTCGATAAAACAATGCAAATTATTTGCAAAAATTGATATCGCAATATAAAGATGATATAGGGTCAGTTAATTTAGAAAAAAACAGTAAACGTCCAGTGTGCGTATGTTTTCTCAAGTAATCAAAAATAGAAACTTGAAGGACCAAAAAGTCGCCCAGACAACTTTAAAAAAAAAAATCACAATACTGTATCATACTGTCATGGCGGACATCAAACCTACTGTAAAGTGATTCTTAGTAACATATTGTGACTTGTAATTATCAGACAGCAGATACCGTATCACTATAATGTACATTTCCTATGACCAAAAAACAAGGACAACGCAACGCGTAGCATCCCCTCGCCGGGTACAAATATCGGTACAAAATATTTAATGAACTGTGAACTTTGCCTCTTGGCAATAATCCAAAATCGGATTTTAATACTATGTACCTTCATACCCAATGTCATGAAAATCTGTTGAAAATTACTATTCATCGAACCGAAACCAGTCACATAACTTATAGGGCTATGACATTTGACCTTTGAGCTACACATTCTGAAATCGAACATGGGCTATAATTTGATATCATGTACCTTCACACCACATCTCATGAAAATCTGTTGAAAATTACTATTTATCGAGCAGAAACCAGTTACATAGATTTTGGGGCTATGACCTTTGACCTTTGAGCTACATACTCTAAAATCGAACTTGGGCAGTTGGGCTGTATTTTGATATCATGTACCTTCATACCAAATTTCATGAAAATCTGTTGAAAATAACTAAAGTTCTTGACGGAAACCAGTTACATAGGTTTTGGGACTATGACCTTTGAGCCTCACAATCCGAAATCGAACTTAGGCTGTATTTTGATATTATGTACCTTCACACCATATCTCATGAAAATCCGTCAATCATTACAAAAGTTATCGAACGGAAACTCAGTGTTGAGGACGGACGACGCCGCCGGACGGAAAGACGGTGGCGTTTTCTATATCGCCCCTAACGACTTACGTCGGTGCGTAAGAGGATGAAATAGTTCATTTTATTGAGCCCGCTTTTTGCACCAATTTGCTATAAAAGTGGAAACATTTCCAGAGCGCGTGTGATTTTTTTTGATAGACCAATTTATGGGCACCGCAGTCACCATACAAGCAAGGGGAATATTGGGCAATAGATGCTGTATTTATATTACCGCGCTTAAAGCCGCGTTTACACTATGTCCCGGCGCCACGGCAACCACGTTTCAGGCCACCGTGGAGCAAAACGGGATAGAACGTGAAACACGTGGTAGAACGGGATGGCAAACGTGATAAGTCCGTGATTGCCGTAGATGCCGGGCCAGATTTTTTAACCGTTCAAAAAAATTTGCCAGCGCGTACTCACGGTGTAGATGAGAAACCTGGTAGCCGGTAGTAAAAGCGAGGTAAGACGCAATAGAGTAGTGACAGTACGTAATAAGCCGTAACAATACTTAGAGGCGGTCGTACGCGACTGGAAGCATTTGTAATTTCCCCGCATTTCACAGATCCTTTCAAGTTTTGTCACGTTCTGACTTCGTTTTGCACGGTTCCTGACTGTAATGGTAGCCATTTTGTCCGCGTTCAGTTACGTAGTCCAGGAGTGACGGTTTTGGGGTTTCTGAAGCAAATACGGGCGCGTTGGCGATGTAATACGGTTGATTACGGCGAAGGCGGTCTGGGAGGGAGTAAAAAGCTGGCCCGGCCAGACAGGAGGCGTGCGCATTTCAATTATGGGCAGAGTGGCCCCCTAATATATTTTGCTGTACATTATGTCAAGAATGGGGACAATCCTGGAAAAAAACATTATGTACTAAATTTCTCAGAGTTTGTGGTATATGGTATCACATTAAAGGAAAATTATCCAGTCTTTCTCATTCACTTTATTTCATCTGATTTACTTTTATTAATCAAGAGTTATGAAATCCTCTTTTTTTCAGTCGGTCAAAATCGCGTTTGTGCCACTTTTTGAATTAATGGTCAAAATCAGCATTTGACCTTTGAAACCGAATGTGTTAATCGTAATAAAAAAAATTATAATCAAAACAATTTAGGCCCAACAGCGTAAAGTAAGAAGAAAAAAATAGTGAAGTCACATAAACATTCACTCTTGATAAAATATGTTATGCTAGTTGTGTTTCTTGATGTTGAAAGGCCACAATAAAAAGGCCTCTCTTGTATAGAGCCACGTACCACTGGCTGAACATTAACACTGTTTCCATGTTGAACCACGTGAATATATTTCAATTTCGTGTCCTTTGTTAATGCAAATTTTCCTTTTTTTTCAATGTAAATTATATAGAAACTTCTAAATGCTTGAAATATGTTTATGATGATCACTGAACCATTTCATGATTGCACGCTATTCATTGGTTTCTTTTTCAAATTTTACATACGCGTACAGTGGTATAATAGCGATTTTGCTTTATTTGGTGCAGAAAATTCATATCTTAGGTTAGACAAAACCTCAAGAAATGAAATAAATTTTATTGAAATATATGGTCTTTTAGCTTTGTCAAAATACCAAACATAACAAGGTTGTATAAAACAAAATTATAATTTTTCACTTGTACCATTTCTTTAATACACACTGCTGTTGCTATTGCTCGGGAAGCTTTCTAAACCGTGGGCATAAACGTGCTCCAAGGCTACCCAGCGTTCACGTTCCATCCGTAGAAGCGCTAGAAAGCGTTAAAAACGTGTCAGACCTTGATCAGAACGTGGAAAACGTAGGTGACCCCAAGAGAAGGTGACGGGTCGGAAAGGAACGTACTGGCATCCGTGGTATACCGCGGGCCGAACGTAGTAAGCCTTCGAGCCTCCGGGACTGGGCAGCTTATTTCTTCCCAAGGCCCGTCACGGATACCGCGATAGATCGTAAGAAAACTTAGCAAGACGTAATAAAACTTGAATACAGAGTAAAACATGCCCCAAATCCCACGGTTAACTACGTTTCGGGCAAACGGGGCCGCCGTGGCCACCGGGAACATAGTGTAAACGAGCCTTTACAGCTACCTGTATTAATATCCTCTTGGTAAATGTTCAATCATTGTGTGAAGGCATGGACTAGGATTCCAACACCCGGGACCTAATTATGTTTAGATATTATTTATTCAAGAAACGAAACTGTTTTGCACCAAATTGTCATGCCTGAACTAAAGAAATCATGTTGGTAATTCATTAAGGCTGAAATTATTTCATAAGTTCATTCAAAAATGTATTTTTGGGGGGCCTCGGAAAATTATCGCACGCAGTCTCGTAGCGCATTTTCTACCGCTCCAGTGTGTGCACCAAGATGGGCCACGCAAGGCAAACACTTATCCACGCCAACGCAGAAATAATGAGCCCCTTATTTCTCCTAACATTGCCCCTGTTTTGGAATAAAAATTTCACTAGATCATCTACGCATAGTAAGAACATAAAATATGAAAGAAATTAGCTTAAGCCCCCTATCTCCAAACCACGAATTTTCGGGGGGGGGGTCTTCAGCGTCCCTCGTTGCCTTAGTGAAGGTGTTCACAAAATTTTACCTCGATGCTGCACCCATCATCGATGTTCATTGGTACACATACGGCGTAGCCACAATATTTGACTGGGGATCAGCGAATGAAAACTGCCAGCAGCTTTTCCAATCCTCTGACTACTATTTTTCTATTGAAATCACAATTTTTTTATGATAAAAATCATTTGTAACATAATTTTGAGTAAAAATATTAATTTACAACTGAACATATTTTTTTTACGTTATACTTAGTCTTTTATTAACCAAAAATATAATTAAAATAAAATGTTTTGAAACTATGAATCTGTGTATCAAATCGTATAGTCTTTGTTTCAGACTCAAAAAGTCTGGGTTGTGAAGTGTTTCACTATTTCCCCATTGCATTAAGAGTGCTGTATTGTCCTACATGGATAGTTACTACCTGGGTAAAAGACTACTTGTTTGCAGGTTGTTTTGACTGGCGATCGTGTGTAGAGGTACTGGGGAAGAAAGGAAGGACAAAATTACGCCGAAAAAAGAAGAGCAAGAAAGTTGTTCACAATTGTAAGTGAACAAGGTGAATAATAACAGTGTAAGTAATACTAATGTGGTAAAGAAATTTTAATAGAAATAAATGCTTGCCCGAAATTTCACCCTACTTCCACGTATGACACAGTTTTACGTGGGTAACATATTTGTTACCCACGATATACGGGGATGAGATGGGCGCAAGTTATGCGGCACCCAGTAAACTGATCCAAAATATTGTGTTTAATAAAATACAGTATAAGTGAGTCTATGCAAGGTTACCCTATGTCGTAGAATTGGTGAAGAATCTAAAGTGTATACTCTATTGTTACAGGCCGGTGTGTTATAGGCCATGGAATGCAATACCATTTTTGCACATTGATGTATTTTGAATATGCATAACCAAATTTACAACACCTTGAGAGTGGAGAATGTGAAAAGTGTAGCGGGGAGATAAGAGAATCATTCTTTGAATGGGTAATTTGAATAATTCAATGCTATCCTCATGCATGTCATGTGTGCACGAGTATGACCCGGAAGTGGCCCGTGGCTTCTTCCCGGGTAATACAGAGCAGATGATTAATCTTCCTTGTTTTTTATGGATGATTTATAATAATAATTACCTTATGTGCTCATGTATCGAAAGTTATCAATCAGCAAAGTATTGGGATTGGTATTTTTTGTAAGTTTAAATACAACTTTAAAGAATATTTTGGAACGAACCGGTTGAAAGAGTTTATCGGCAAAAATAGTTGGTTAGAGCAACTATAAAAAAGGATAAAATTTATGCTGGAGTACTAGTATATTATGATTTGGTACTTTGAAAAATCCGAACTATCTGAATGTTACAAGTCGGTGGGCTATTAGGCCATGTAATGCAATACCATTTTTGGAACTTTGATGTATTTGGAATATGCGTGTCATTTACAATCGCTCGAGAGTGGGGAATGTGAAAAGTGTTCTGAGGGAATCTAGGGAATTTTGATTGGCTAATTTGAATAACTGAATGCAAATATCATAAACATACCGGTATGAACCAGGTTCAAATGGCTCTTATCTTCTCCCCGGGTAATTCAGTGCAGACTATTTCTTTAAAGGTACTGGCTAACATTTACCACAGTTAAAAAAATCTGAGCTACATGATTCCCCATGCTACCATTGTCTTTGATAAGGTCTAAAAATGACGCCCTGAAAAAGTTGTATTTCAAAATGATTATTTAGTGCTTTAAAAAAGTGAAAATCGTAAGTTGATCGGATTCACCTACCCATTTTCTCCCATAGACTTACTGTGTGTACACCTAGGCTATTTAAACTCGCCCCGAGTTTTAATTGTTTATTCATGCAAAACTTGCCATTGGCAGTGTAACTTTCCAAACTTTTTTATTCTAGGGTGTTTGTTTGTCCACATGAACACTACTATGTAGTTCAGATATCAAAATTTGACAATTTTTTTAAATTGAAGCTCCACGATGTTAGCCTATCACTTTAAAGCTGACGTTTTATTTTGTGATTTGAAAAAAAAAATAATTGGTAATGGAAATAAGGTGATGAATCGCATGATAGTCATTATATGAGTAGAATTGTCCTTCTTACGTTTTGGGGGCAAACTTGAATTTCGGAAAATAGAAGAATTTAGTGATACGCCTATTTGCACAGCCATGCTGTATTTCTATTTTATTTACTGATAGTGGTGTGTTGCCGACTTAATATGCGAGGGAAACATGTGCCATTTTCAAGGAGCGAAAATTGTTGTTGTTATTGTTGTTTGCAGTCGTTTTGGGTCTCTTTTGTATGATTAGAAAAAGTATAAGCTTATAAGTGTTGGGGGCCATAATACCCCCCCCCCCCCCGGGATGACAAGACCGGAGGCGATATTTTTTGTGCGGCACAGATTGGGGACTGGAGTCTCGAAGATAGACTAATTGGGTGGTATATTTGAGGGCAAGATAGATTTTGTAAGTTTCGCTTGACGGAAATCACGGAATAATCCTCATCTTCAATCTATTTAAACAAAATAGAGAAAAGGAGAATAAGAAGAAGATTCACAGACTAGCCCGCTAACCACTGAGCTAGCTGACAATCGGTGGAAACAACGGTAATTTTGTATTATTATTCTTTATGGGTAGCATGAGTGTTACAATGGTTATAATTATACAATGTAATAATGACTAGTCTCAA
>JZLH01S0120543.1:2095-44402 GCA_001188425.1 Eucidaris tribuloides
AGAAGATCGAAGAGGTGGATGGATTTGTTTACCTCGGTTCTACGATCACAAACACGGGATACAGTGCACCAGAAATTAGGAGAAGACTGGCTATGGCGAGGGATGCAGTGCAGAAATTAACAAATATATGGAAGAGCAGCAGAATCCGACTAAAACTGAAACTGAGACTGCTTCGATCAACTGTCTTTCCTATTGTTACATATGGAAGTGAGTCCTGGTCCATGCAAAAGGCAGACAAGCAGAGAGTGATGCTTTCGAGATGTGGTGCTACAGGAGGATATAAGGATTTCATGGACAAAAGGCGAACCAACATCTGGGTCTTGAAAAATTGGAGCTGAGTCACAATTAGGAAGGACATCAGGAAAAGGAAGCTACTTATTTGGTCACGCTATTCGAACACGACGGTTTAGATAAACAATGGATCACGAAAAGGCAATGGAACACGAAGGAGAGGCCGCCCCCCTACATCCTGCTCAAAGACATTACCAACGATAACAGGGTTAAGTCTGGTGGAGGCATGAGGGCCAGCACAAGACAAGAAAGATTGCCAGTGAGAATCGTGCTGGACCACGCATTCGCACCCTGCGACAGCCTGACTGAGAGAGCAGATTTTCCTCATGTTTCATTCATTTTCTTTCTTGTTTGCCCCTGACGGGGCGCGTACATGACTTTGTATTCAGTACAGAGAATACATCATTGGGTAAATTAAGTTCAATGAACATTTTGTGAAGAAAAAGGGCATTGCATCTCATTTTAATGCCCTCATGGGGTAGCAAAATTTTCTGTTTTACAGTCTACAAATTTGACAGGGCATGCAATACCCATGAAGATAGTTTTGTCTAAACACAACAAAAAAAGTAACTACCCCCTTTTTCAACATACCATAACTTTTTAACAAAACAAGTTTGTGCAAAATAATTTGGCAAGAGTGTTCCTACACTCATTGACTAACTTCTGTGTGAAAATGTGATTGATCTCTCAGGTCATGCATGAGTGAGCATGCATTAAAGGTGAAAATGCCACTTTTCAAAAGTCACAGGAGTCATCTCTTATGTCAAAATAATGGTAAATAATGACATGTTTTGCTTTATTTATACAGTGTGCTCACTCAGCCATGACATAGTTACAACCTCTTATGTTTGTACAACATGTAAAGATATATTTTGCTGAAAAATATCGGATTTCAATTTTTGCAATTAACTTAATGGATTTTACAATTTCAAAATTGAGAAAGGGTGGACATTTTTTAATGAACTCACCGAAGCGTAAGATATGAGAAAAGTACCAAAGGAGGTGTAAGGGGATCAAACGATAGATGATTAACATAAATAGCGCTTAATCATTCACCAGAAACATAATTTGTCAAAATCCTGCATCAAAAATCGCCCAAAACAACCCTTGTGACTTTTGAAAAGTGGCAGTTTTGCCTGTAATATGTGCTTACTCATGCATGACCTGACAGATCAACCAGATTCTCACACAGAATTTAGTCGATTAGTGCAGAAACACCCTTGCCAAATTATTTTGGTCACAATCGTTCTTTTATAAAGTTATAGTGTTTTGAAAAGGGGGGTAGTTACTCTTTTGTTGTGTTTATTTAAGCTCATTATTAACAAATAGACAAAACTTGTTAAGGGGTCATATTCTGGCTATAACTTGTTTAGGGGCCAAAATGTGTGAATGAAGCTCGCGGAAAACTTGTCTAGGGGGTTATTTTGCACACAGAAAAAAACTTGTTTGGGGCGTGTCTGGAAATAACTTGGTCACGAATGTGTATAGCATTATGTTTGACTGTCCCCCCCCCCCTCCCCGGGAGTGGGACCGAGGCCTAGCAAGACGCCAGGTCTGTTTCACAGGATTAGCATTCATTCTAAGACCTATTCATTCCCTATTCATTTTCAAACCTGGGACTGATTCAGTAAAACCAGGGAGTTGTAACTCTCTGGTAAAACCCACTGTTTTTTTTTCTGATACGGCATTTCCAATTTACGATGAACCACCCTGCTCCACCAAGCATGTCACCCTATACATTTAAAATCCAACGATGGTTACTGAAGTCGTTGTTGTGCATTCAACCTTACTTCGATATATTCTTGCTGCCAGAAGTAACTAACAAGTGAATGCTATTACGTAAAAAGTCTTTAGACCAGCAATTCTCAAAATGAGTGTAAAGGCTGCCTGCAGTTTTGAACAATTGTGCAATAAACAAGCGTAGACTTACACTTATTGTGAGTCACAAGACTAATGATGCATGAGTATTTAAAGCAGGCACCAAGTTAACTTACTGATTTAGATAAATGAACCATAGTCTGTCGGGCAAGGCCGCATATCGTGACTTTCCGTAATCGAATAATTGGTATCTTACAAATTCCTAGTGATGATTATTCAAGTATTACTAAAATCCTATTTCAAGTTTGTTCTCCGGAAACAATTTGGGCGTTTTCGAGAAATTTAATTAATTGTGACGGTTATCTATAATGTCGTGACCACGTACATTTTATCAGTGTGCAAACTACTGGGGTATTTCACCGTGTGCAAAAATTAATTACGTGGTTGGAATGTCACTCCATCATATCCTTGTTCGCAAACTATAGGGAGTGCTTGACAAGCTATGCAGTCACAATGCTTCTGTGAATCCCGCAGATGTTTGAAAAGTGAATAATGAACTTTGGTGAGGAGTAGCCACTCTATAAATAATGGAGGACTGCGTGAATGGCTTTTGTTAAATGCATTCAAAAGAATACCTTCACCAGTACATTCCGATGCACGCATTAACGTAGAGCCACATCCCTTCAAAATACGTGTATTACAAACATAGCTGTAAAGATTGATCTAGTGATTTACGCTCGTGTCTGTGAAATCGCTACATAGTAATATTAAAGGTGATAATGAACAAATGTTTTCTCATCAGCAACTTCATCCAAATAAATTTGTAATGATATTTTTCAATACCAATCTGGAGGCTACGGAACTTTTTTAGAGGGTTATTTAGTCAATGTCCTACAGTCTATCATGCTTTGCTCTGCGGCGAGGATTGTGCATCTCCGTTTCTCTAAGAGTAACAATAATTTGGAGTATTTTGTTTTTGTTTTTGTTTTTTTCAATTTGTTTTCTTAACCTTTGAGACTGATACCCGTTCTACAATAAATTCTGGCCCCAATTCCATATACATTATGTTACTTTACGTACAAATACATCGAATCTTGAAATGTCGTGTCCCTATGCAAAAGCCGTTAACTGTATGTCTTGTGCCTATATGCAAAGGCCGCTAATAATACAAAATGAATATAGTTAAAGGTAAATGACATGATTGGGGGTAGTCCTCAACTTGGGCTGAAACTACCCCAGCATCAAGTAAACTATGCAAGGATTCTCTTGTGAAAATCTTGTAGTCCAACGTTCGCTCATTCTAAAATAACTAATGTCAATATCCCTCGTGGCAGGCAAACCTGTTGTGTGGCTGTCTATGGGTCCTATGTTTATCGTGCCCTGATAGAATTAATGTTCATGCTTGATTCTCCTTAAGTAAACAAATTAGAGACAAATCCTTCCAGCTGGAAGATCCACTTTAGCTGGTGTATAGTTGGTATATATATGTCAACTCGTTTGGTTCTTGAGGCATTTTCAGTGTTCCCAATCCTGTCACTAACCTTTAACGGCCTTTGCATATAGGCACACGATATACAGTTATCGGCCATAGCATAGGGACACGAGAAATTGTTATATGTGTATTAGGGGTGCGATATATGAAGGAAAGTTGAATGATCACGACTAGTCTCAACGTCCAGCCACTACCCAGAAGGGGAATACATACTTCCCATAGACTTAACACGCACCATACCCCAATCTGCACCGCAGACAAAAATTTTGCATCCGGGACCAAATTTTCCAGTATTACTTGAGACATGGGTAGGCTGCGTACATCGCGCTTTTGCTGGTCGCCCATGAACCCTACGTCCAAATATAGACCACTTCGGTAAAGTATGGAAGTTTCATCGTACCTTTCGGACAAAGATTGCTCGTGAAAACCACACATAGCGACAACTCCACACTTTTGTGTACAAAGCAATGGGTGGCCCTTTTACGCAGTTGTGACAAACAAAATTGCTTTGAAATGTATTCTTTTACAAAATTATTGCTTTCATATGGCTACTCTGTAATGACTTAAACATTATATGATATAAACTTTAATGACTCAACATTTCAAAAGCCTGTTTTAATTTTTTTTAAGGGTACAGTATTACTAAAATGTTGCAGTGCCTGCGCAAAATATTTTTTTTTTGTCCATTGCATTCATTCTACATTGTACATAAATCGCTATTTTTTCAGTGTTGTGCGTATGTGGTCCTTACAGCTCTGCTCAGGACCACATACGTAGTAGGTGTGCTGAAAACCTGACAAATTTCCTTACACCAATTTACTTTAGGGTTGCCCGTTGCTTTTAAGTTTAAACTTATAACGGCACCCCCTGCATTTTCCAGTACGAAGAGTTTGTCTGTTATCTTATAAATTCAATATTGTATCAACTGTAATAACCTATGTTGTAAATTACTCATAACAGCATGTTTTTTCTTTTATTGTATTTTCATATTGGTTTCAAGGAAAAATTGTATCCATTATTATTCATTTGTGTTTTCTTTCATGTCTACAAAATGCAGAAATAAACCAAATCAAATCAGTTATACCAAATCTAATTTCCAAATTAAGCAAAATAACTACTGTCATCAAAAGAAAATACATGTGGATTCTATTTTGTAATGTTAATTTTGCTCATGATTTTTGTTTTTCGTATTGTTATCATTGTTATGTAAATATGCGTTATGTGATATATTATATTGAATTGTCGAAAATGATTATTTCTTTGAATTGTTAATTTGTTGAAAATGCAGAAAATAAATTTCAAATCAAATTTCAAATCAAAATCAAACCTGATTTGAGAGGCAGTTTTCTGGACGTAGCAACATTCCCCATTTTTGTCTGTCCATCTACCCTATTATTTATTGATCTAATCTTGATATTAATTATAATCATAATTACATTAATAATATTAACACCACATGATTCACAATTGAACTTATTGAAGTTGTCCTTTCAAAAAGGCGCCAAATCTATCTTCCACACAAACAGTTCTTCAATTTTTTTTTATATATAATTTTGTCCTATAATTTACACGTAGAATATGAGAAACCTCACAAATACATTCATGGACACAAGTTTGGAATATGTTTTTTTTTCTACCAAATGCAGTTGTCCATCATATCAAGAACCGGTTTCTTGTACTGAAGTATAGAGCAAGGAGCGGCGCTACAGGGTGGCAGGGGCCGGGGAAGGCGGCCCCTATTTTTTTTTATATCGAACGTATTAAAATGACGAGAATGACTGTTTTTCGAAAATTTCGCCCCCCATATTGTTGCTGATTTGGCTAGAAAAAAATTGCGGGCAAAACAAAAATGCTTTTTATCGTCGTCGTCCCCCTGCCCCCCCCCCCCCCCCACCGCTTGTCGGACGTTGTATGACTTGCAGTTTGGCTAGTAATTTTTTGGGGCAGGCAAAATTTTCCCGACGGTTTTCACCCCGTAAAATTCCCAATTTTGCCGCCTCTGGGTAGAGCTCATCTATATGCTGCATCGGTGATTGCTCATTAATCATAAGAAATCTGCAATTTAAAACAGGGCTATGCAAAGAAATAAAAAAATCCAAACTTTTGTCCATGACTGTATCTTGTGAAGTATGTGTTAGACGACGCACCAACTAATGGCGTAGTCGATAACCACGCCCTTGTGCAATCAGGGCAAGACATTATACAACGGTAGAGATAACCCTTTGTGCATGGCGTAAGATAGAGCGGTTCATTAATTGTTCCACCAAATTAACTATTGGTATTAAAATAACACCAAAATGCAATCAATATAATGTACATGAGAATCTTCATCTTAGATTCATTATGTAAGATGGTACAATTAGAGCAAAGTTGGACATATTGATTCGTAGCCCTAAATACAGTCATACATATAAATGACAGTGACTTAACCCGTTGGAGACTAAGTACGAGTTGACTCGTGCCGGGGTCTATGGAAAATGCGTGTTATGGTGAAATCAAATCGTCTCCAACGGGTTTTAAATAACGAGCATAATTCCAACCAATCTGAACAGGTTATAACACCCCGAAAGTTCAGAAAAAAGTATTATCGTTAAATAGAAATACCGTACTTTCAAATGAGTCCAGCAATTCGCAATATTGTGCAACATTATCTCTTTCACTTTTCATAGTTACTTAACCCTTGACCCACTAACACTACTTAAAAAAGTTCTGCGACTCAGCTTTGAGCATTGATATCTCTCTTGGTATCATAGTATAATTCTTGATATCTTGATATTATTGAAAAGCCTGACTATTTCCCTTTACAATGATACCCTCATTTGCCATTATTATGGATTCATGGAATGTGCAAGACATTTAAATAAGGGACCAAGTCAAAAGTGAAAAGCTGTATAAATGCACACCAGTTCAGCATGCATTTGTATGGAGAATGAATTGCCGGAATATTAATGAAACTCAAACACAATGATAACTTCACAATTACCCACTAAAATCTCATTTCATATTCAAGATAAAATGTGAAAACAACACATAACACTTCATTAAAAGCATAACATCATTATGCACAATCCACTCTTCATATAAACGAATGTTGTACTGGTGCTGATAACAATGCATTTTGCAACTTTCCACTTTTTGACTTGGACCCTTGCACATTCCATTAATTCATTATCGTAGAAAATGAGGTATTATTGTAATGAAGAATAAACAGGCTTTTTAATGATACCAATATCAAAAATTATACTATAATACCAAGAGAGATATAAACGCTCAAAATCGAGTTGCAGGGGTTTACTTGACCCTCTTACACCCGAGGCAATATAGAAATGCATATCCACTTACCAATGCACACTCCTCAGAACTTGCCGTCGCAATGAAAAGAACGCATACAGGTTTGCGTAATAATTTATACAGGGTAAAATAAGCAGCAGAGATTCCGTTCTGAACGACCCTCAACTCAGGGCGTAGTCACATGGATCCTTACTTCTGATTGCACAAGAAAGTCTTAAAGGCAAGAGAGCGTATCAAAGTGTCACGACAGACTGATTTATAATATAAGAATTAATAAAGCGCGACCCTTTCAAGAAACCGAGTGCAACGTGTTGCATTTTTTTTTTACTTCGCCACGTCACAAATTGTGCCCATTTGCATGATTTGTGTGCAAATAGCGTATCGAGGTATCACGCCAAACTAGTTAAACTAAAAGGCATCGTATGACAATGTTTTCAGTAAAAAAAAAAGAATCTAAGATACATGCTACCAGCGTCACTGAAAAGATCTAAGAATAAAGCCCCGGAAAAAAGTGCACTTCAAAAAGATAATTAAGTGCTTTTAAAAAGTGAAAATCATTGAGCGACCAACCCAGTTTCCCCCCGAGACTGCTGTTGCAGAATTTTCGTCAGCTGACAATAATTCAAGTGCTGAGTTTAATCTGTCGATATTTTAGTAACTGTCAGTTATGTAGCAAAGTTCGACAGCAATTCTAAATGGCGCTTCCACAATGTTCTATAAATTATATAGCAGTATAGTGTCCTTAAGAAGAATGTATGGCAATTGGTGAATTTGGGTGGCGATATTTTTGTCTGCGGCACCAATTGTTTTTTTTTCTTACGGGCATCTTGAAGATAAAGTAATCGACTTATATTTTAGGGCAAGATGGATTTTCTTAGTTTCCCCTAATGGAAAAAACCCCACCCCGAATCGAGAGAAGAAAGAGAAGAAGATTACATATTTGGTTCTTGTAAGACTCGAAGCACGGACCTTGATATTGACAGACAAGCTCTTTGACCACTGAGTTAGCTGAGATTTATTGAACGTAACCATAAATTTGTATTCTTATTCTGAGTGGGTAGCATGCGTGTTGTGTACCCATTCCACAACTAGCTCGTCCTATGCAAATACAACGGCATATAAACACACTTTTTTAACCTTTTTTTCTAATTGCGACTTGGTCTAAACAATGAGATATTGAAATGGAGTCCTAACAAGAAATAATTAATTCACGCCCCTGCCAGATTTCTAAGGAAGTGCAAAAGAATTCTTCAAGTGCTTTGGTGTCTTTGATGATTTGATTTGATTTTAAAATTTATTTCTGCATTTTCAACAAATTAACAATTCAAAGAATTGATAATTTTCGACAATTCGACATACATGTAATATATCACATAAAGCATAGTTACATAACACTGAAGATGATTCCAAATAAACATACCAAAAATCATGAAGAAAAAAATATATAACATTGCAAATAGTATTCATGTGCATTTTCTTTTGATAAACACAAAGGTAAACGCTATTTTGCTTAATTTGGAAATTTGATTTGATCAAATTGATTTGATTTATTTCTGTATTTTGCAGACATCAAAGAAGATGCAAATTAATCACAATGAATACAATATATCATCACAACATATGAAAATAAAATCATAAAAACATGCTATTTAAGCAACTAACAGTCAGACTCATAATTACACTCATGCTCATAATTATGGAATACTAATTAACATTTTAGAAGTTGCCATTTTTCCGTGAAAGGTACGTCTGCGATTAATATTTGTTCACACCAGGTGAAACAATTATAATCTAAGTATTTCAGGAATTTTGAGCATTTTGTAGCGTCCGACTCGACACTAAAACCTGTGTTTATAAATGGCGGTGTTGTTGTTATTGTTGAGTCACTTGGTGGTTACGCGCGTTATTAGACTTGTAACAGACACTATTCTGATGTTAATTTGGAGATAAACGACATTAGATCGAAATTTATCAGTTTTCTGTGTTGTTTTTTAAATTATTTTAATTTAATACTTTTTCATGTTTTTTGTGGATTTAAAAAAAATTGATATATAATTGTTATTGCGCTCAAACGTACTTTATTTTTTACTTAAGTCATCTCATGAAATCCAAAAATTGCTTCACATACTGCGTTTTTGTGAAATAAACACTTGTCTCGAAAATTTTGGACAATATAGGAGAAAGGACTTAAGTATCAACAAAATATTCCATAATTATGAGCAGGAGTGTATAGTGATACAATTGGATGCATAACAGTCAAAACTCTTGGAAAATGCAGAGGTTGCCGTTATAAGTTGAAACTTAAAAGCAACGGGCAACCCAAATAAATTCGTGTGAGTAAGGAAATTTGTCGGGATCAATAAACAGAAAATGCAAATCATTGCATAAATAAAAAAGTAATAATTGTTATAGGAATTTTGCACAGAAGGGGATTTAAGATAGTAATTCCTGAAGGACGCAGTGAGTACATTTGAGTGCGCGTGGTTGCGGTGCGGGTGCGTCGCGCTACCAACCTGAAATTATTGACTATAACGAAACATTGTAATTATCATCATCAAATAACTGATCAAGACATTATTTGGCCGTTCGTATGCATTTTTTCCAGAATTTTGGAAATAGCGGGTATTAAGGATATGGGACGATAATTGTGATGGATCATCTTTTTTGAATATTGGAATTACTTTCGCTAATTTCAGGGCATTGGGGAAAATTCCGGATGTAAGAGATTTATTGAAAATATGTGTCAAAGGGGAAACAATATAAAAAATTATTTTCTTAAGGAAAAATACACTTATTTCATCGTATCCGCGAGATTTACTTGGCTTGAGGGATTGAGCAATTTTTAATATTTCATCTTCACCGTTCACTTATTGGATGAGAGAAAAAGGGAAGTGTTGGTATTTTCAGGTAAGAAATCATAAAATTGGCAATCGTTTGTAGAGTTGCTGCTAACTGAGGACCAATGTTAGTTAAGTATCAAATAAATATATTTGCAACTTGGGATGGATCAGAAATTTGCATTCCATTTTTCAGAAATACTATCAGGATAATCTTTTTTCTTGTTCTGTATGAGGTCATTAATAGTTTTCCAAATCAAGTTTACGTTATTTTTATTATTTTCCAATTGGGTGGAATAATACAATTTCCGTGAAACGCGAATCACCGCTGTTAATTTATTTCTATACTTTTCAAATTTGTCTTTATTAGTAGCAGTAGGTTGACGCAGGGATATTTTATAAAGGCGATTGAGAGTATGTATGGATCGTAGCATACGCGTACGCAGGGGGGGTGTTTGGGGGTGTTCAAACACCCCCCTTTTGCCGAAGGGGGGTGTTAACACCCCCAAACACCCCCTTTTCACCCCTAATCATGGAATATGGAATAATAGATTTTTAGGGGATTTTGCCCCCACCCCCCCCCCCTCGCTGAGCGAGTTTTCGGAGGTTGGCGTGACCGGGAAAATTTTGGACCTTGGATTTGGGGAAAAAAATTCGTCACTACCACTTCTATGTAGCTCAGATAGCAAAGTTTGACAATATTTAAATTGAAGCTCCACAATGCCTATCACTTTAAACATTTGGAGGGAATTTGCATTTAACCACGTTTCTGTTATTCCGATGACTGAAAATGAAAAAAAAAATTATTGAGGAGAGGAATAATTCGACAATATCAAATTTTTTCTTTAAGCTACGAGCATTAATGTGGTGTAGACTAAACTGATTTTTTTATGTGCATAATCAAAATTTATATCAGGACGGATCGCAGGAGCAAATTCACGTATGAATTCTTCACTTGTGAAATATTTACACTGATGGTCAATCAAGTCATAATCATTTAAGTCTAAATCTAGATTAATCATTATGGAACAGAAGTAGAACAAGTAACATTATGATGGTTGGCAATACGCGCATGGGTGGGGTGCAAAGTGAGGTGAGTATAATAGGGAGAGTTGGAGAGAGGTGAAAAGGGGGATAAGCATAATCATTGCTTCACAAAGTGGGTTGACTAGCAACAGATTTTGTGACGGGCACGTAGGAGAAAGCAAAGGATATTGAATGCAAGTGAAATGAGGAGCCAGGGTAACATGTTGAATTGGATAACAACTTTTCTTAAGGAGACAATAGTGCGGGAATATTATTGTGGTTTAATCGGACACTATGTAAACTAACAATAAAAGTGGGTTGGGTCATTGGACCATTTTTGATCCGATGAAAGAAAGTCATTTAATGAACTTGGACTACCATGCAGTATTACGTGATTGAGACTGCCGAGTTCGTTGGTCGTCTTTTGTGTATGCCAGTTTGGGCGTTTCTTAATTTCGAATGTAGTTAATAAATAATAGACATTGGATAAAACTACAAAGGAATGACTGAAGAATCTCCCTTAAACGAAATAAGCGACAATGGCCTCTTGTGTAACCTCGGGGGTTAATTAAACCGACTCGTACAAGGAATCAAGTCAAGTATTTTATCATAAAAGACGTCATTAACACAAAGGATGAGGGAAAGAAATGCAATTTCCATGGTTAACAATATTGGTGCATCAAACAGAAGTACCCTACTGAACAACAAGCTGTCGAATAATGCAAAGACCTTACAAACTTGCTGGTAACGAGTTGCCCCTATAGCATTGCAAAATGCATGTAGGGGCTGTTCATGATTTACTAATCATGACTGCGGTATTTCGCCAGTGATCATTGTTAACGACATTCACGCAGCTTTCGGTGTTCAAGTATAAAGTTGGAAGTGTAAACGACTTTATGCATTGACATTGTGTAACTTGAGAGTTTGAGCATTGAAGTATTTGCTCAATCAAACAATTCGTTTTATTTAACAAGTCAATCCATTTATATGATGGCTTAGTGGATAGAGCGTCCGCCTCACGTGCGGAAGGTCGTGGGTTCGAGCCTCGGCCGGGTCATACCAATGAATTTTAAGAATGGTACCTTCTGCTTTCTAGCCAGGCGCTCGGCATTCTAAAACAGAGAAGGGTAATAATAACATTTATGTTATGCAGGGCCCGCTAGTAGAGCAGTCTATCAGACTGAAGTGGCTACCCTGGATAAATAAGACGTTTTTATTATTATTATTATTATTATTATTATTATTATTATTATTATTATTATTATTATTATTATTATGATGATGATGATGATGATGATTATTATTATTATTGTTTATGTTAGATTATGTGCATATACAGTCACTGTCGCAAACAACGACTTTAGCGCGCTTTTTTTGATCGATGTTCCAAGCCGCCAGCTTCTAAGGAAGAGCCAAAGATGAGTTGGATATATGATAACATTTTTTGCGAATATTTCACTTGATTCTTGGTAAAACGAAGTGTTTTTTGACCTATGAATAATTGGCTTAACAGGTGAAAACTACTGGTATAAAGAAATATGTCAGCAAGCTTAAATCATGCTTAAATCAAAGTCGTATTTTGTCAAAAATATTGGGAATTATACCCTTCTTTTATGCCAATTTTAACACTTTTCCGATCAATTCCGACATGTAAGTGTGAGATACACTGATCTTCAAATATAGTGATCTTTGATAAACTATGTCAAACGAGTGCCCAGGCGTGCAATAGCAATATCACTTTTCATATACCATGTCTACTTAAATTGTGATAAATTGTGACCTGTCGCCACAAAACGCGCCATAACAAGTTACAAAAGATTTAGTCTTTGTACATTTGAATTAAGATCAGCAACTTCTTTACCTTTAAAATGCATGGGCGTCGTCGGGGGGGGGGGGGGTGCGGAGGGTGCACCCCTTCAGACCAAAAAAAAAAAGAAAAAGAAAATTTTTGGCCGTCGCCGGGAGAGGGGGGGGGGTGTCTTTTGAAAGGGCCACACGTTCTTAGCAGGGGCGGTTCTAATGCTCAAAGCCCCCCCCCAAAAAAAAAAAATGTTTTACAATGAAAATATTAATAAATAAACTGAAACGATATAGCAAAGCAGTTAAATAACAATAGAAAGAACATATGATTTGTTTAAATATGTATTTACCATGCCCAGAAACACGTCTTTTTGATACATATTTTCGAAAAGTTCCTACAATGGGAGGGGGTGGGGGGGAATCCCCCTCCCACACCTTTCCCATTTCTCGGTAGCTTCGCTCCCTCGACCACTCATTTATATTTTTTCACATCGGCCTACTTCATACATCTTCCTGAAATCATGACAACAATCTCTATAATCTTCATAAAATATACCTTTAAAATATGTATTTACTATGCTTAGAAACACGTCTTTGCTAGGCGTATTTTCAAAAATGTCTTGCCGTGGGTTCCCCATACCATACCTGTCCCTAGCCCCCTCGCTAATACGAATACCCACTTACAGTTTTTCACATACTTCCTGAACATCTTTTTGAATCCGGAATCTTCATAAAATATCTATTTGCCATGCCTAGAAAACAAGTCTTTTCTATGCACTATTTTGAAAAAAAAATCTACCATGGAGTGGGTATCCCCCCTCCCACACACTCCTCCCGCTCGGTCGCTTCGATCCCTCAGGAGTATGACTAGCTAATTTTTAATCTTGATAAAATATACCATTGAAGTATGTATTTACCATGCCTAGAAACCCGCCTTTTCTATGCGTATTTTCAAAAAGTTCCTACCCAATTGCAGTTTTTCACATACTTCCGGTACATATTTTTTGAAAATCTGACTACAATCAATAATAATTTTAGAAATATACCTTTAAAATATATATTCAACAGGCCTAGAAACCCGTCTTTTCTATGCGTATTTCCGTAGTGAAAATCTGACTACAATCAGTAATAAAAATATACCTTTAAAATGTATTTGCCAGGCCCAGAAACCCGTCTTTTCTATGCGTATTTCCAAAAAAGTTCCTACCGTAGGAGGGGGTATCCCCCCTCCTACACCCTTCCCCGCAGGTCGTTTTTCTCCCTTGCAAGTACGACTAACCAATTACAGTTTTTCACATACTTCCTGTACATCTTTTTCAAAATCTGACTGCAATCCCTAATTTTTTTTTTTTTTAAATATACCGGTGTGTTGGCTCAGTTGGTAGAGCGTCCGCCTCACAACCGGGAGGTCGGGAGTTCAAGCCCGACCGCGTCAGACCAAAAAGACGTTAAAAGATGGGAGTTGCTGCTA
Organism: Eucidaris tribuloides; assembly: GCA_001188425.1. Lineage (NCBI taxonomy): Eukaryota > Metazoa > Echinodermata > Echinoidea > Cidaroida > Cidaridae > Eucidaris > Eucidaris tribuloides. Next base: position 16,122 of record JZLH01S0120543.1, read on the forward strand.
CCCTGTTTGGCGTTCAACGATTTTTAGGGATAGAGCAACGTCGATCTGGCGCTGCTCAGTGGCTGCTGGGCCCACGATTAATTGGGCAAAACGAATTTTCGGAATTTTCGGAAGATTTCTGTTTGTAATGTCTGTCTATTTCGAATAAAATATGGATTATTATTATTATTATTATTATTAAAATATGTATTCACCATGCCGAGAATCATGTCTTTTCTATGCGTATTTTCAAAAGTTTCTACCGTGGAAGGGGATATCCCCCCTCCCACACCTTACCCCGCTCGGTCGTCGTGTCCCTCCCTCGCAAGTATGACTATACATATTATCTGTATATCGTCTTGAAAATCTGACTACAATCTCTAATTTTAAAAAGATATACCTTTAAAATATGTATTTACCAAACCCAGAAACCGTCTTTCCTTTGCGTATTTTCAAAAAGTTCCTACCGTGGGAGCCCTCCCCTGCTCGGTTGTTTCTCTTCCTCGCAAGTATGACTCCCCAACTATAGTGGTTTTTTTTTCCTTCTTCCTGTTCATCTCTTTGAAAATCTGACTACAATCCCTAATATTTTTTTTAAAATATACCTTTAAAATATGTATTCACCATGCCTGGAATCATGTTTTTTATGATACATATCTTCAAAAAGTTCCTACCGTGGGAGGGGGTATCCCCCTACCACACCCTCCCCCACTCGGTCGCGTCGTTCCCTCTCATGTTTCCGTTAAGTCCCCTGTAGCTCCCCTAAAATTTACGCTCGAGAACCGCGCCTGGTTCTTAGTATCAATACGTTTGTCTATACATCCAGTGCAGTGTCGAACAGTTCATGTCTGCGCCACCCGCACCACTGCCTGACATTAGAGTTGGTAAGTTTTGTCTTTTTTTTTTCAAAAGGCGCACCCCCCCTTGAAAAAAGCTGGTGACGGCACTGAAAATGGCGTATTATTTGTCTAAGATGGACGAAGCAAAGCCATTGAAAACACCACTCATAAGTAATAAAAAGAGATCGACCTTCCAACAGAGTGTGCTAATTCATGTGCGATGAACATTAAGAGCACTGCCATGAAGCTGTTATTCGAAATTTTGCACACTAATCTTTCTTTTCAGGCAAGTTTTATTGTCTGGCACTCCATAATCTCTAGGTAACGATCGGTTGTTTTGCAGCGAGGAATGAGGCCTAGTTTCTCCGGCACATTTTTTTTAACTCCTTCAAAACATGGTTAAAGAGTATTTCTCAATATCTTCTAACCATCAAATTCGGACGAGTGATAGATACCTAATATGTGACCGGAAAATCTCAAAATTCCCTTCTCGACTTGGCTAACCCAACTCGGCTAGCATATTACGCAAAAGCTACCATTGTGATTTATTGTGCGTTTGGGGGCAACAGGTTACAACTGGAAAATGAGAGGACAGAAAATTAAAGAAAGAGAGCGAGAGAGAAAAAAACTTGGGACTAGAGGAAATAAAAATATTTTAGCCTTCGAATTCAGGGGGCAGTGTTGCCGATTTGTCGCTTCTATACTCGTTACGAAGTAAACCGTCTTGCCCCCCCCCCCACAATAATTTTGATAACTTGAAAAAAATCATAAAACCTTATGCAACAGTGCAAGCCACCACAAAACCAGTCAGAGGGAGAAGGAGCCAGCAACTAACAGGCATAAGTTAAGAAAAAATTTGAGTTCTTGCCAACCAATCAGATCGCACATGTACTGGTCTGGAGCTGACCATGCGTGACCGATGCATGTCACCCAACGTGCGTTAGTCGCGCCGTGACAATGGTAGCACTATTTTATCCTGGGATAAAACTTGCAAAGACGTAAAATAAACACAAATTAACTAATTTATAGGGCCTTGCTGAGGGTGAGTATCACACAGTACCCCTTATTTAGGCTGTCTTTATCATCATGTACATGTACCATCATTCTCACAATACTCACAATGTCATTTGCTTTTCTTAACTTATGCCTGTTAGTTGCTGGCTCCTTCTCCTTTTAAAGACATACGCTAACATTGTGGAGCTTCAATATAAAAAAAATTGTTAAACCGTAATATCTGGGCTTCAAAGTAGTGCTTAATGGACAAATAAATACCCTAGAATATAAAAGTTTGGAAAGTTATGCTGCCACTGGCAAGATATGCATATGACTGCGGTGGAGTATAAACAGCCTCGTTCTAAACACAGCAAGCCTATTGGAGGGAATGGGTATGGTGAATCCGGTCAACCTGAGTGCTCGTAGTTTTTCATAATCATTTCGAAATACATTCTTTTTTCAGGCCATCATTTTTAGACCCCATGAAAGGCACTTACAGCATGGAGCACGATGTAGCTCACATTTTTTTAATACTGTGGTCATTGTTAGCTTATGGGTTTAACACTAAATTTTACCTAAAGATACAACTTGACTTACACAATTTTCAAAATTTTTCGGTCAAATATTTTTGCCCCCTCCCCCATCCGAAAAAGGGATCTAGGCCTCCAATAACTATACTTAGGGTCCACTCCACAGCAACAAAATATGCATATCAGAAATTTGGGTCGAGTAACAAAGCATGCTTTGTCTTAAGGGTATTGGCTAACATTTACCACAGTTTAAAAAAATCTGAGCTACATGATTATGCTACCATTGCTCTTTGATAAGGTCTAAAAACGACGCCCTGAAAAAAATTGTATTTCAAAATGATTATTTAGTGCTTTAATAAAAGTGAAAATCGTAAGCTTGATCGATCACCTGCTCATTTTGTCCAATAGCACTTACTGTGTGTACACCTACGCTATTTAAACTCGCCCGAGTTTTAATTGTTTATTCATGCATAACTTGCCATTGCAGTGTAACTTTCCAAACTTTGTTTTCATAGGGTGTTTTATTTGTCCATATGAACACTACTTTGTAGTTCAAATATCAAAATTTGAAAAAAAAAATAAATTGAAGCTCCACAATGTTAGCCTATCACTTTAATGTGACTAACATCTGACATGGATCAAGGGATCAATTCAACAGAATACGCATACTGGACATACTGCCCTATTTGTTACATACCTGAATCATGTTATGAATTGAAATTTTTAAACAATATGTTGATATCGCCTGCTCTAATGCCATAAATCAAGTGGAACGAACCCAATATACGGCTTTAACATTAAGAAGCGAGTAAGCAAATTATACACCAACTGTTAATAACAAGGAAACACGAATGTTTAACGCGAATGAACTAAAAAGGTGCGGTAAAAATTGCCCCGGGGGGGGGGGGGGCTCCCTGTACTCAGATTTGGTTCCGACGGGGGTGTGCCGCTGAAGTCGAAAAACCCGACCCTTTTTTAAGGGTCATTTTGGCCGAAAATGGTACCTATTATTAAGATTTTTATTAAGAAAAATTGCATTTTTGTGCATTTTAGCGATGAAATAGGCGAAAACATCTAGTGTAAATTGTAAAATTTCTAAATCGTGACCCATGTTTAAGGATTTTTTTTGTAAAAAGGTCACCTATTAGAGTGGCACACTCCCGTTTACCTTACTAGGCAAGTACCCCCCCCCCCGGGTAAAATTATTGACTTTGACGTTTTAATAACCAAAAATATAAGCGGCTTTTGACTTCATAATGACTTCGGAAGATCGTGCCTTTCAATTTCTAAAACACGATCCACCAGAATTTTCTTAAATATCCTGGTCTTGTCTGAGGACTGACCCCCAAGGGCAAGGCCATGGCCAAGGACACGCATTTGGTATTGGAAGCTGGCCTCGAGGAGCACACGCTGCCATATGGGTGCCAGGGTTGCCAGTTTGGCGTTTATAATGCCAAAAACACAAGATTTGGCGTTTTTTCTATGTCGTTTGGCATTGAAGAATTCAAAGTGCACGCCAAAAGGCTTTTTGGCGTTTTGGGGGCATTTTACAATGGCATACCTGATAATCATTATGAAACACGATTTTTCAGAGGATTTTTTTTTTTTTTTAGTAAAATAGGTGCCACAAGAGTCCAAAAGTAGCAGTGCGCATCTGGATTTGGATGCATACGCTGCTGGACCAGACGGTATAGTGCAGCGGGAGAGAGGGCGCGATGACTGACTAGTCGTAGTGGAGACGAATTTTCTCAATCCTGCTCTTGAAGATTTCAGTTGGTGAACTGTTTATAACGTCGGGTGAGAGGTGATTCCAAGGAAGGGGGTGCTCCCCCCCCCAAATAAATAGATTGTTTAAATTGCTCTGTGTTACGATGATGAATTTGTAGTGATTTATCACTTGTCTTTCTAGTTTATTTCGAGTTTGATGATCTTTATATTGTCTAATTTTTATATTTCTTTTTGGTCTTGCTCTTCACGTGCAAAATCTGGCTGCGTGTAAACCGCGGCACTCAAAATTTCGGTTGTGGCAGAGGTTTCAAAGGTGTTATAAATTAATTACAACGTTATTTCTATAACCACATTTAGGCTATGCTGCCTATAAAATGCATAAACGTCAAAATTGGCGGTTTTTCCACGAATTGGCGTGTAATTTGGCGTTTTGATAATCGGAAAACCTGGCAACCAAGTGTTATATAACGTCTTTAAAGACACTACATAACAGTGTGGAAGACCCGTTTAAAAAATTGTCGAACTCTATCTGACATATCTGACAGTGTTTGAATAGACTAAACACCCTAGAACACAAAAGTTTGGACAGTTATGCTGTCACTAATACAATATGTGCAGATACAAATTGGCACATTAATTTCATATCAGCCGATAGGAAATTCTGCAACACAGCAGCTATGGAGAGAAGCTGGAATGGTCTCTCAATGATTTTCACTTTCTTAAAGCACTTAATGATTGTTTTACACTGCAATTTTTTCAGGGCTTCATTTTTAGACCGTATCAAAGACACTAGTATTATGGGGAATCATGTAGCTCAGATTTTTTAAGCTGGAAACATTGTTATACAATGCCTTTAAGCCAGTTTTTGTGAAAAACATGACTTATTTCATGTAATTACCCGTGGCGTATAGACGGAGGCGCAGACCGAAGAATCTCTATCATACGCGTGCAGAAATTGTATGGACCGCACAGTGTATAGTTATGTTGTTATTTATTTATTTATTTTTTTATTAACGGTATACATAGCTCATGCTTGGCAGCCCGAAGGCTGAATTGCACATGGCACACAATATTGGACCATGTATCCTTCAGCAAGGCAACAGCTATACAGCGCCATAGAAGGGGCCCGAAGAATGTTGATAGTGTAGGAATAGCCATCACACCGGGTTTTCACCCTTCTCTTTTCGATGAAGTGTGTGGGTTCTTTAACGTGCTTAGGTGTTTCTGTCTCAACACGGGACCTCCGGCTTTACGTCCTATCAGAGGGACGGTTGTTGTTGTTGTTGTTGGTTTGTTTGGCACTCAGTCATAATTGACTTTTGGCGCCATCTCTCGTCATAAGTTTTTTAGTTTATCTTATACTCCGTCATTTCACATAATTCATAATTTTGACTCATGGTAAAAATTAGCTCTTCTCATTTTTATGGGATATTGCTTCGAGTGCTGATCCGCTATTTAGCATGTACATCCGTTTAGTGTGGTATCCTCCTCATCAGCCTCTAAGTACATTAAGAAGGATTTCAGTGCTGATTGACACCTAGGTGACTCGGACTACCCGCATACACTATGCTTTGTATCCCTTCCGGACAAATCTGCTTACAAAATAGTCAATGATGAATATTATTACATAAATATAAACGTATATATCCTTAAAACAAGTAAGCACTTTGTGGGATTATTTTGTAGTGCAGTGGGTGCAGGTTAGACAATAACTAGATTTTTAATTCGTCACTGAGACGAATTGGTGATCCGCGTATTCGCTCCGATCAGTAGATCTTAAGAGATTGTGACAGTCTATATGGCTATCATAACTTGTTCGAAGCTGTCCGTTTTCACCTTCTCTCTTTTCACCCTTTCAACTTCTCTGTCAAAAATTACTTAATATTTCGACGTGCGCGTACACGTTCGTCGTGACTCCCGCACGCATATGTTGAGCACCAGTGATGACCTTTGACCTGAAGTTACTGTGTACCAAGTTTAGTTATCACACTCTACTCTAGTCATGAGATATGCGCAAAACACGATTTTCTTTGTGACGTCATAGATGACGTCAGAAGAATTTGTCATAGAAAGTGATATCTGAAACCTTATCTATGCATCATAGGCTATCAGAATAAGCAATAAAAAGTAGGGGTCACTGTTAATTCTAGAGAGTTATCAGCGATTTAAAAATGCCCATCTTTCACTACGCTTATATTTTTGGGGCATATAAGCAATATTTTGGGTCCTGATGGTCGGGAAAGGGTTCTAAACGATGTAGAATTCAGTCAGACATCTAAATCCATCGAAAAAAATACGTTTTTCGGTCGGGAAAGGGGTGCGTGCGAAAAAACGCGCGCGTACGCGCGCGCACTAAAATGCTCCAAATGACCTGAAAGATATAAAACTGTTAATAAGAAGTCATTTGGAGCATTTTTATTTTTTGACGCGCCCGTACACGCATGTGGAGACGCGCGCGCGCACGTGGTTTAGACCAAAAGATGACCCATAACCTGAACTTGACCCTTGCCAAGTTTGGTTGTTTTATTCAACCGCCGGCTCGAGATATTGCAGATATAGGTTAACTCTAGCTTTTTTACTAATGACGTCATAGGTGACGTCACGGGCAAGTGACAACACTGACAAAAATTGTGTGTTGAGGTGTTGACACGTGACATAACTATGTTAAGTTACAAGATGATTGATGATGGCGTTAATGAGATATCTTGAACACAAGAAATGACCAGAAAGAAACATGAAAAAAAAAAGAAAAGAAGAAGAAAGATTCTGACGAAATCTATGGTGATCCGCGGTTACGCGATGCACCAATTATAATACATACAGCGTACAAGTCAATTGTTAGTGTTACCGTATACAATTATATTGACACATCATTAGGATATCATTTTATTTCAATCTACTGAGACGTTTTGTCCCGAGTACAAATGACGACTAGTCTGCTGCCCTCATGCGACAATGCAGGCGTCGCGTCGTCACACTGTGCCCAAGTTGGTTAAAGATGGACGCGCAATTTGAAATTTTCACATCGGTCCATTCGTGAGAGTATCGTCTGACCTTCTGTGGGCATCGTACTTGCTTTGGCTGTTGATTGGCTGCTGATTGGCTGTTCAAGTTCGGGGCCTACTTCCCTCGAAATGGCCATCTTGTGTCAGGACAGTGTGACGCCAACTTCAAGATTTTCGCCGGATTTATCAATACAGATCTACAGTGTGTCCCAGGAAAATGGTCCAACCGGAAATTATTTTTTGAATATCTGAAAATTATATACAACCTAGTAAAGTTGGGTATTGTTATAAAGCCAAAAGACGATACTTACAGTGCAATTTATTTCATTTCAGTTGGTTTTGTCAATCTTGAGATATACTGAATTTTCTGCAATGACGCAAAATCGTGTTTGTCCCAGTATACCGTATGTGCTATACATGTACATGCAGTTTCTTGACAATGAAACCAAAATGAGAGTGTGAAAAGAATTGTCTAATTGTTTAATTAAGCTAAACGAACAGATTTTTTAGGTTGTACATTTCTGATATTCTAGTATTTGTAGTACAAAGGGAGTACATAACTTTGACAAAAGGCCTAAAATGAATGTGATTTACAGATCATCATAATGTCAGTGTGAATGCGGTCTGGTAAACAGAAGACATGAATATGTGCAATATCATTTCAATGCCGAGTAAGGGTTATTTGTATTCGATTTTTATTTACTAAATAATCATTAATGAACATATTGAAAGACAAAATGCATTCGTTATTTGTTTTATTATTGATTTTTGTATTTCAGTTTTTATGAGTTTTGTAAGTAACAATACCACCAATTTAGTTGTCGTTATGACTTATACACAAAAGTGGGACAAACGTGATTTTGCCTGACTGCACAAAAGTGATCATAACTTTTGATTTATGAACATAAATTAAATGAAATTAACTTTATCAGAAAGAAAATTTATTCTGCTTTAACATGATACTAAATACACATTCCTTTTGAGAAAATTACATACCTTAAATAATTTTCTCGCGATTGGACCATTTTTGGGGGGACACACTGTATACACAAGCAAACGTGTATATTCAGGGTGGAAAGATTGGTCTTGAATTTGTTTACCTGAAGAGAAACCAGTATACCAGTATTGAATTAAAGACACTATATAACACTGTGGAAGCTCCATTTAAAAAATTGTCAAACTTTGCTATCTGACATATCTGACAGTGTTTGAATGGACAAATAAACACCCTGGAACACAAAAGTTTAGACAGTTATGCTGTCACTAGTGCAATATGTGCAGATACAAATTGGCACATTAATTTTATATCAGCTGATAGGAAATTCTGCTACACAGCAGTCTATGGGGAATCCTGGAATGGTCTCTCAATGATCTTCACTTTTTTAAAGCACTTGATGATCGTTTTAATTAAACTGCAATTTTTCAGGGCTTCATTTTTAGACTGTATCAGAGACACTGGTAGCATGGGGAATCATGTAGCTCAGATTTTTTTTTTTAAAACTGGAAACATTGTTATACAGTGCCTTTAAACTCTGGCTGTGATAGAAACTGACCCAATTGAAAGCTACACGGACAAATTGTCACCTCTACAACATTTTCTGATCATAATTGCACACTTTTCTACAACACTTTATGAACACTCGACTTGAACACGTTTATTTGGAAACCATAAACACGTTTAGTTAAAAATCACCTCTATGATATCAAAAGTTCGTGTTTATTTCTAGAACACATCGTAAACAATTGAACACGTTTAATATGAAATCATAAACACGTTTAGATGTTTAGGTGTTGAATATCATAAACGCATCAACAAACATTTTTATGAACACTTAAACACGTAAGTGTTTAGATCTTCACAAATAATGTTTGTTGGACGCGTTTATGATTTTCAACGTGAAGAATAATCTCATCTGTGCCATCTAAAGATTGATGTAGCATATCAGATAGTTTATCGAAGAATTCTACCGCTACATTTCGAGGACTGTAAATTGCACAAATCAGGATAGGCTGGACCAATCACTCGGACCCATAAGCATTCAAGTTCCTGGTATTCGAGTGTACTAACAACTGTTTATCATATTGAAGCTTTGATGTACATTACAATACCGCCGCTGTGTCGAGAACGATCTTTCCTTAAACAATTGAAACCATCAAATATGTATTTCAGAATTTTTGATAGTCTCATGACAGTGTATAATTCTGATATCGCGACAATTTCAAATGGAGAATCGTTAAACATTTGAGATGGTCAACTTTATTCGGTAGTGAGTTTTCAATCCTTGGTCAGACAAACTTGGGATATGACCATCAATTCAAGAGGCTCCAGTTCTTCTGGTTGAGTATTGTGCGGGCTGTTTAAAGACAGTTCAGCCAGTCTTGTGGAAATGTTCCTGGGTTTAAGACGCAACCTGTGTCGATAACTGCTCCGAAAACCCGCAGGATTCGATGTGATCGAAGAGTCATGGTCGCGATCGGGCGGTGGGCCTTCCATTGTCTGAGACGAGCGTGGTAGCTTCTCGGTTGAGGAGAGTACGTGTGGGAGCGAGGTACGCCGGGCGATCATCGGGTGAAGGACCATGAAGATGCACGATGATGCTCCGCGCTGGAAGTCGGGTTGCATATTGGTTTAGATGTACACCACCATATCAATTTCTTAACAGAAAAGGCTCCTCTTTTGCGCAGAGAAATACGTGGTTAGGCACTGGTCATGCACTACTGATCTCACGCCGCACTGTGTATGAGCGTGTCTATTGTTTACATTCACACACGCACGCATAATAATAATAACTGCGTCGATTTCTAGCCAGCGGAATACGGACAGAAAATGGTGTCTGCGATTGGTTTTTACTAATTTCCCGGGCCTTGATTCTCCTAGCAAATAAAATTTGATTTTTAAATTTTTAGAATCCTCAGACTTCCCACTACAAACACTCATCTTCAATATATTTATAGGAAGCGCACTTTCACTTTATGAAGCGGCAAGGTCAGAATAAATGAGAAAAACGGGGATCTTCCACGAGATTTTTTTTTTTTACCAAAAAGTAAGTCTTTAGACTCAATTCCGCGGGTCATAACATTGACTTCGGTCACATATTTTGATATAACCTTAAAGGGAAACCTTTGATTATCATAAAATAATCTCGTTTCAATAGTATATAAAGCTTGTAGATTTGTTACAATGGCAAAAAATGTGCCAAAAACGACGGTTTTAGTTCCAGTTTACGATTGTGTTGCAAAACTCTAGACCATGAAGAAAGTAAAAGATCGCTTAGAAATTGATATGCAGATGCAGGCCAGGAGCGATGTTGTAATTTGCAGTGAGACAGATGTTTCAGGCCTTCATTTTACGTCATTCACCTTCGCAAACTCATCATCGGTTTCATAAGCGCGATGGAAGATTGTACACAGCGTGATCCAGTTTGCCGACGTTTTCTTCGTTATCTGGTCTGTTAACGAGATAAGTTTGGCAACTAGTTCATTTTTCTCGTCACGATCAACGTTGTTCGTTCCCAAATGGATGATTATTTCAGTAGGCTGTACTTTCTGAACGAGATTGTGTACCGTATCGTATACATCCTCGACCTAATTCGGACCAGAAATGACACTTTACTCGTCGCCGTTTATACAGCCTGGATGGGACAATCGCCTTAGTCATAAAGTCACCGATTATCAAAACGTTCACGTTTGAGGCATTATCACTGGGCACACTTGCATCCATTTGAGTGAGATCGGTGCTTGTGTGTGTGTGTAGGCTTTCAACTGTTTCCCACAACTAGGGCATGCATTTCTAACAATGGTCGAAGGTTGATTATCACAATTTTGTCCAACGCCATTTGAATTTCGGACCACAAGTCAGCAGAGTTCATGGTTTGGACCAGTGTGAGGAACTGACCTTTGACTATTTTGATTTTCCTGGGTCAGTGCCTCTTTTTAATGTTGTTCACTTTCACCTTCACTAGAAATTGTATCCATATTTTGGGAGTCATGGTCAGATTAACTGACATTTATATTGACAAGATAGTGTCGAACAGTATATGTATCGCCATAATGGACGGGTACTCCGTTATCAAAATAACGGCATAATATTATTTTAGGGCTGAACGGGATAATCTGGTTATTCCCAGAACTAATCCGCGAAAACGAGCAAATCCATTAGATACCCAATGATTAGGTGACGGAACGTAGTTAGAAAGAGATCTTCGACAGTACCTCATTTGCATGCGAGCAGGATTTAACCATGGCTTAACCAAAATCAATACCTGACGTTGCGCGGAGTGTATGAATGCGCCCGGTATCAATGATACAAGGGAAAGAGCGTACACTTATTATTGATCGGATGATACATCGATAGGATGACAATAGGGATTACTGTCCCGATACAATTTGAAGACACTCGTGCCAGTTCAACTGATGATACCGCATAGAATACACCGAAAGTTTAAATGTAGTATTGGGAATAACAAGGGACAACTTACATTGGTTACGTAGCTTTCACACAAACTTGACAGAGGAACGGGAACGGTTTTTGTTTTCCGAAAGACATTTAATTCGCCCGTTACTCGCCAATACGCATCGTGATGTGCTGACAGCAGTTCACCGAGGTAAAATTGAAGTGATGGTTGTTAACTGACGGTCTTCTTCGCCATCGAAAATAGTCATGTTGGTGGGAAGTTCTCGCCGATTTCGGAGGCTCTTCGGTTTCACCTCAAACGCTCTCATGAGGTCACCCTGGAGTCAAATCGCTTCTTGGTCGAGGTGGAAGCATCTACAACCCAGCGGCTTGATCACCGGCCGGCTGGATTTGATACCGGGCTGGTGTCTGCCGCGGCCCTCCGTCATTGTCGGTGCATTATTCACTTTAACCGCGTTAAGTTTTGTCACCACGTATGTTTTCTGGGTTTTTGTCGCCGAAAACTCAGCAACAGGTGAGTGTTATGTTCCAAAAGACCAGTTTACTAATCTGCTAATATATTCAAATTTATGGTTTTTTTCATCCTTGGGGACCTAATGACGAATTATTCCATAATCCTATTTAAATTGAATATATTTTAGTATTTAGAATCCAACTTGCATATATATTTGTTGTTGCTATGAGCCTCGGGCAAGCTTTCAGGTTGCCACAGACGTTGTTTGTTTGCTAGCTATGCATAAAATTTGAATAAATTAGTAAACTGGTCTATTCAGTCACCAAAATTATGACCATCAACTTATATGTTTAAAGTTCTGAATAATTTGATACTCTGTTATTTGCAAGATTTTTTTTTATTCCCATAATCCGTTTACAAGCTACGGCACAATAAACTTTCTCTTCCCAAACCTGGAACAAATAAGGATAAACGCACACATTTCTACAGAGGGTAAAGGTACAAAATTCCTCCTACAACCCATTCGTAATTGCCAATCACCTCATTAAACAATCACTTGCAAATAAGAGTGAATTTTCATTCGATGGTTCATGTTGCATGTATCTTTATAAACCCCTCAATAAGTTTTGCAACTCAAATTTAAGCGCTGATATCTCTGTTGGTATCATTATACTATAGTATAATTCTTGAGAATGGTTTCATTGAAAAGTTTGTTTATTTCCTTTTACAATAATACATCATTTGCCATGATTATGGATTCATGGAATGTGCAAGACATGCTAATAAGGGGCCAAGTCAAAAGTGAAAAGCTGCCAAAAAAATGCACACCAGTTCAGCATGCATTTGTATGGAGAGTGAATTATGTTTAATGATGTTGTGATGGTTTTTTTTTTTTCAGTGAAGTGTCATGTGTTGATCGATGGAGGGGACATTGCCAAATTGCCAGAATCCTAATGAAACTCAAACACAATGTTAATTTTGCAATTACCCACTTAAATTTCATTTCAAATTCAAAACAAAATGTGGAAAAACACATAACACTTCATTAAAACCCATAACATCATTAAACACAATCCAATCTCCATAATTCTGAACACGTGATGATAACAAGGCATTTTGCAGCTTTTCACTTTTGACTTGGACCCTTATTTAAATGTCTAGCACGTTCCATGAATCCATAATCATGGCAAATGAGGTATCGGTGTAATGGGAAATAGACAGGCTTTTCAATGATACCAAAATCAAGAATTTTACTATTATACCAAGAGATATATCAATACTGAAAGTTGAGTTGCAGAACTTTTTGAGGGGTTTATTTCCTTATAGAAACTTTTCATATTCAGTGAAAAACATCTCAAGCTTCTGTTCAATGAAATAATGTTAATTCTGCCATTTACATAAAACAAGACACCCCCTTTATCCAACTGGTCCCCATGGAAGACCGGCGGCACTATAATATAGTACAGCTGAATATGGGTTATCAGCCGTTTTCGTTTTTTTTTTCTATGTTCATTTCATTCCTCTCTCTGGTTATGCTATTTTGTATGAATTACGTTTGTAATATTGTCGAGCTCAAGTTGTAGTGTTATTTGTTGTATCTTCATAAGTGTACTTATCTCTACATGATTGCACGTGATTTTCTTTACACCTTGCAAGTTTTCAAGTTATTGTATACATTTTATTTTGTGTAATATTTATTTTATCACGGAATTAAAACAATCAAACAAATATAGTCATCATAGAATTCGATCATGTTGAATATAAGGCATTGTCTTCTCATTGTCTATAATGAGAGACGGCATGCTATAGTCTAGAGCCATATTTGAAAAGGACGACTTTTAAGAAACTGACGTTAGAGGCATCATTTTAGGGTCAAGAGTTTGGAACCAGACATTTTAACACCCTTCTATAACCCTGTGCCGAATCTGAGGTGACCCGGTTCCCCCAATCTTCGAGTGTTTGAACATCTAATTTACATGACAGAGTAATCGCTAATTCTTCAGATTTGGATTGGACCTTATACAGGCGGGGCCATTTTGTCTATAACTCGACTCATGCAAGCAGTAATGAGGACGCTGACACAATTATAAGTAATAAGTAATAGGCAAACAATAAGTATAGTACACATATTTGTAAATACGAAAATTAGATGCATTCTATAGGCCACATGTCAAAGGAAATCACTTGTGTAAATCATATTTGGAATAAAGCAAACAAATTTGATACATGTCATGATTTTTACCTTTGTGTTGAGAGTTTCACTGCCCACTGTTTTAAAGACACATTTGACAATGACTGCAGTTAACAAAAAAAAATGTGAGTTGCATAATCCTTCATGATCTAAGCGTCTTTGATAAGGTCTCAAAATAAAGCCGTGAAAAATTGTCCTTCAAAATGATTATTCAGTGATTTGAAAAAAAGTGAAAATTTATGAGTCATCAATTTTAAACGATTCATTTTCTCCCAAAGGCCAGTGTGATAAATTTAGACTACTTTGAACTCCACGTGAGTAATAAGTCGCACGTGACGTTTATTCATGTATGCCTTGTCAGTGGCAACATAACTTTCCAAACTGTTGTAGTCTGGGAATCATTTGTCTTTTATTAAAAGCACTACTATGCAGCTCAAATATCAAAGCTTGGCATTTTTTTTAATTGAACCTCCATAATGTTCATAATTGTGTCTTTAATTAAGAACAGAGACGTCTGACACAACTTAAGCATAATGCTCAAGAATGATATTTCAGCACCCCCCCCCAAAAAAAAAGAAAAAAAAAAGAAAAGAAAGAGACATGGATATATTTTATATAATTTTATGGTGTTAATATTTGTGGTAGTTGGGTAACAATACTTGCAGGTGAAGCGTAATTATACAACAAATCACGTGTAATACAATATACATTAAGTCCTTTGATGCTCGGAACAACATATGGTTACAATTGCATGCATACGTCGGTTATTAAAAAAATAGAATAACAATAATAATAATAATATAATTCGCCCCAATCTTGTGCATATCAAGTGGTATTAGGTATATCAAATAACATTGTTTTATTGGGATTATATATAGTATTACACAATGCCGAAACTTGGCCTCCTTAAAACACCAAACTATGTGTATATAGCACCAAAATTTGCATTTGATTAGTGGCGTGTGGAATGAGCATGAGGTGAGGGGGGGGGGGGGGGGGTATAGGGGCACTGTGCCCCCTCCTCCCCCCCCGAAAAAAAAAACTCCGTGTAACATTTGGGCAACTTCATGTTGAAAAATATTAAAGAGAAAATGAATTTAATTCTCAAATCAAAGTATGACAAATTATATCAAAAATTTCAGTAGAGCCGAGACACCCGCCCATGTTCTTTGTGTGTACATGTACTTCGTCACTTTACAGTTCAACACACTACTATCAACTTGTTATTTCACCGCATAATGCCATTAATGGTCTCAAACTGCCCCATATAAACACTACACAAAAATAAGTTCCCCCTTTTTGAAAATACCATAACTTTTAACGAAATAGTGTTGAGCAAAATAATTTGGCAGGAGTGTATCTGCACTCATTGACTAACTTCTGTGTGAAAATGTGATCGATCCGTCAAGTCATGCATGAGTGAGCATGTAATAAAGGCAAAAATGTCACTTTTCAAAAGTCACAAGGGTCATTTTGAGGGATTTGTGATGCAGGATTTTGACGAATTCTGTTTCTGTTGAATGATTAAGCGCTATTTATGTTAATCAGCTATCATTTGACCCCCTAACAATTCTTTTGACACTTTCGCATATTTACGCTTCAGTGAGCTCAATTTAACAATTTCCATCCATGCTCAATTTTGAAATTGTAAAATCCATTAAGTTTATAATAGAAAAAAATGAAATCCGATATTTTTCAGCAAAGTGTATCTTTACACGTTGTATGGACATAAGAGGTTGTAACCATGCAAGGGTTCAGTGAGCACACTTGATAAATAAAGCAAAAAATATCATTATTTACCATTATTTTGGCATAAGAGATAACTCCTGTGACTTTTGAAAAGTGACATTTTGCCTTTAATTCATGCTCACTCATGCATGGCTTGACGGATTAATTTTATTTTCACACAGAGGTTAGTCAAGGAGTGTGGAAATGTTCCTGCCAAGTTATTTTGCTAAAACCTATTTCATTAAAAGGTTATGGTATTTTGAACAAGGGGGAACTTACTTCTTGTGTAGTGTTTAGATAAGAAGGTAATAATTTGTCAGTCTTGGTAAAGGAAACACCAGCAGATACTCCCAATTTTCTGTCTTTGTTGTAAAATAGCATGATAACAAGGCAAATAAGTCATTGTAAATTTGCAAAATAGGCGGAATGTTTTCTATTTTTTTTTTGCTTTTTGGGTCGATTTATTTCGTTCAAAGTAAAAATGAGGTGAACATAGAATATTGTGTTTCCCCTCCCCCGTGCCACGTAAGTACAAAATATTTAATATTCGGGTAATGAGTAGATATTCGGGCATATAAATTGTGTTACCCCGCTAAAAAAAAAAAAAAAAAAAATGAAGAGGTCACATGTTAAGCCTATGCATTTGATCAATTGATATGGCTGATACCTCACAATAAATATTCTTTCACAACGAATCAAATTAACATTGGATTGTAGGGCAAGGCCATTAATCGTGTTTTTCTGTAGTCCCATCTGTCGTATTTTACAATTCCCTGTGATTATTTAAATATTTTTTAACCTGTAAATCGGGTTTGTTATCCTAATACCATTTGCGCGTTTTTTGAGAAAATTAATTAGTTATGACGGTTAATTATAATGTCGTGACCAAGTACGTTTTATCAGCGTACAAGGTGTACAAACTTCCGCAAACTTTCACCGTGTGCAAAAATAAATTACGTGACTGGAATATCACGCCGTCACATCCTCGTTCACAATCTAGGGAGTGCTTGACAACCTATGTAGTCACAATACTCCTGTGAATCCGAAGAAGTTTGAATACTGAATAGGAACTTCGGTGAGGCGCAACCATTCTATAAATAACGGAGGACTGCGTGAATAGCTTTTGTTAAATTCATTGAAATAAATAACTTCACCAGTGCACTCCGATGCGTATAATATAGAGCCACAGGCCTTGATGAATATTAATAACATACTGTAGTTGTAAATACTGATCTAGTGGCTAATATTCTTGTCAGCGGAAGTCGCTATTGACGGTGATTCCTTCTCTACGAATGGGGACTGAGAACGTGCCTCACTAATTAGTAGATTATCTCATTAATGCGCAAATAAAACTTGTGTTTTCTCATCAGCAACGTCATCTTAATCAAATTGTAATGATATGTTTCCATACCAATTTGGAGACTACGCTACTTTTTTCTAGAGCGTTATTTGATCAATGCCCGACAGTCCACATGGCCTAGGTCGTAAGTTTATCCACATCACTACAAATGTCGTCCTTTCGCTTACAATACAAATGAAATATTATACTCTGTAACTACGCTTAATTTTCGTTTGATATTGTGTTGGTTTGTGTGTGCGTGTGTTAATGATATTAGAGTGTTGTATTCACTAGGTTATATTTTTTTAATCTATTTTAGTTATATAAGCAGTTGTAATGTGATATTTTAATTAAATATCAGTTTTATATAAGGATTTGTACTGCTGGTACCTTACACTTTCATTATGTAAACATTGATTTAATTTTTGTATGTGTTATTTTTGTAGACTGTAAATTTCGGTGTTTTTTTTTATAGAAGTGTTAGATAAACCACACGACAGTAAATGAAAAGACTTATGATTCATCTAATTTATAAACGGAATTTAATTTACTTATATATATTTCATTTTTTTATTTTTGTTTATTGCAACTTGAAAAGTTGGATTTCACATACAAATATACAAATATTGCATTGTATAGAAATTACAACAATAATCATGAAAGACTACGTAACTTACAAGAAAAGCAATGAGTATACATAAAAATATTAACAATACTAAGAGACAATGTTACAATATACTGTATATAGGAAACACACACCCCCAAATATAAACTTATTTGTGATGAAAAGGAGATGCAAGAAAATAAAAAGAAAGGAGGAAGCGGAAAGGTGAAAAGATGAGTAATAGGGGGATGAGGGAGGAGGTGATAAGAGTGAAAGAACATGAAATACAGTATACAGGAAAGAGGACAAAGAAAAGGAATAGAAGAAAGAGAAGACGAAGAGAAGAAAAAAAAGGTTTAAATATTGCATCTCAGGGAGAATTCATTGTGTTGAAGCTATCGATCGTTTAGATCTACACAAATCAAAGTCACTCCTTGTAGTAAAACATGATATTGAGGACCGTGATTTTGATTTGCACATCACCAAACCGTTTTTACTCAGATTTGATCAAACTAAAGACAGGCAGGCGCGGCCCCTCGGGGGGGGGGGGCTGGGGCCGGCCGACCCCTGTTTTTTTTTCAAAGTAATAAAATAACGGAGATTTACCTTTTATTAAATTTGGCTTGTATTTTTTTGTTGGCGGGCAAAAAATGGTTTTGGTCTTCGTCGGCCCAATGCCCCCCGCGCTTGTCAGATGATGTTTGGCTTGTAATGTGGCAGGTAAAAAAAGATTGGTAATTGGCGGGCAAAAATATTTTGGGTTGTCATCGGCCCCTTGCCTCCCGCTTGTCGGATAAAGTTCGGCTTGTAATTTGGTAGGTAACAATTGTTTTTTTTTTTGGCGGGCAAAACTTTCCCGACAGATTTTTTTGTTCCCCCCTAAGATTTTACCCTGGTGCCGCCCCTGGCGACAGGTACATAAATATGCATAGCTTAAAAAAGGTTGAAATATAAACAATAAACCATTTGAAATGCAGTGAGGGATGTTACGTCTTTGCGCTTTGTTTGAATATGCTAAATGGTTATTTTCACGATGCCTGACATAACTATCACGTAATACAGTAGGCACTACGATTTATTTCCATTTCATGTTTGGGAATTGAACAAAGAAAGAAAAAAATAAGTCTACAACATACACCTGCCCAACAGGGGCGTCGATCCATTTTTCGGATGGGGGGGGGGGGAAGTGGGAAAAAATGTCACTCTGCGCGCCAAATTGCAATATAGACCGAAAAATTGAAAATTGTGTGTGTTTAATAGTAATTTGATGCTAAGTTTAATGGTTTAGTATAGTGCTTTCCAGTGCTTTTTAAATACATCCGTGCATTAATATGACGAATTGTTCAAGTTGTCAAAATAATGTGGGGGGGGGAGAGGCAAATTGATATGTTTCCCCCCCCTATTTTTGATGCAAAATCTTTTATCAGAACCCCCCTTTCGCTGGTTTCCCAAGGTGAAAGCATATTTAATTGCTTTACAATACGGGAAATTGTTCACTGCAAATGAAATAAATTAATTGTATTATGATTGACAGTTCAAGCTGGTAACAGCGTTGCAGTATTCACAATTAATATTGTCCCACATGTAGATTTTTGTGTTAGTACTTTGTCAGCATCACTGCTGGTGAGCATGATGATTTGTGTTGAGGTTTTGCAAGGGTGTAGGCTGGGGGTGCACTGGGTGCACGTGCACCCCCCTTCAGAGCCATAGGAGTTCCACCCAAATAGCAAAAAAAAAAAGAAAAGAAATTTGCACCACCCTTTCTGCTTTCAACGTCTGATTTTCTCAACTTTAGTTCCACCTCCCCAAGATGTGCATGCACCCCCATGCCCAAACCAGCCTACGCCCTTGTTTTGTTAAAACGAACTGCAGGTAATGTTGTTTACAACTACTCCCTTCTTTACTAGAGACAGTGACACTTTTAGAATGCCATCTATTCCTACACGGGTTGAAAACGGTTGATACTCATTTTTATCTTAACACTTTGTGGAACATTTTTCTTCGTAGGAACCTTAGAATCGCCGACGTCGTACGCGCAGTTGAAAAATCATCTCGTCAGGGGATTACGTGGAACAATAAATATTCAGGATGTGCAGAAGGAACTCCATAAAATGTTCGTCATCGAGCCCGATACCGGGTACAGCCGGAAACTGGACGATCAGGAGATCGTGTTGCAAACCGTCGTCCAAGAGCTAGAGAAGAGCGAAGAGCCGACACCGCAATACGTTCGGACCTCGGGAATTGGTAAGTGTCAAAGTGTGTTCATTCAGCGATCACGGTGTCACTCTGTGGAAATGGACCAAATCCACAGAGTGGCCATATGACCTGCCAGAAAGCACATAGTTGTTCGTCACAGTGTGGTTATATGACCACACAGTGATCGGACTGTGGGAATTGATAAGGTTTTGTTCTTTTTTTTTTTTGGGGGGGGGGTAGTTCACCTGTACCCGTGTTTTTTTTTGGGGGGGGGGGTTGTCGTCACAGTGAGTTCACACGGCAATCACAGTGTCACTCTTTCAAAATGGAGCAAACCCACACAGTGGCCATGACCTGTCAGAAAGAATTCAGGATCGTCACAGTGTGAACTCAGTAACACATAGTGGCCACAGTGTGAACTCAATAACAAACATTGGTCACAGTGTCGCTCTATGAAAATGAACCAAATTCACATACATGTAGTAATACAATGTGTTCACATTGTGTTCACTATATTCCAGCACACTGTGACGGCAATTGTGTTTAATTTTTTACATCAAGACAGTTTGTCTAAAAATGATACAATGAGGGGAAAATTACGTAGGTATTAAAGCCCAAGTCCAGTTTTGGTCGATCAGACAAATTTTTGGTCACTCTTTCACAAAGTATTCTATTGTCACCCCAGACATCAGAAAACAACATCATACCTACTGAAAATTGTTTATAGTGAAAAAAAATAAGTTTCTGATCGGGCAATTTTCAAGGTATTAATAAATCATATAGGTGTATCTAAAAACATCATTGCAAAGAATTTCGTTTTTTTTTACCATTTACCAACACTAAACTTAGGCTTTGAGTTTTCTCAAAAAGGTATTTGTATTTCGTATCATATTAAGCAGAATAACTGCCACTTTTGATGCAACTTATCATATTCAATTTCGCTTTGGTAATCAAGAGTTATCATTGATTACATTTGTATCACTTTTGTTGGTATTTAATATGCAAATTCGGCATTAACACTCCACCAAAAAAAAAGAATTGTGTAATCTACAATACAAATCCACTTCAGACTAACTATGAATATAATATTACTACTACGGGTTAAAGATTAAGTCAGGAATGTGCAAGTCCATTACTTCTCTTCATTATCAATACCAAACGGTAGTGTAGTACTTACAAATGGTGTGTTGAAAGTTTGAGATCCACACGTCATGAACTTGTTGCTTTATGAGAAAAACTAATAACGACTTGTTACCAGAATGTTGTGCTTTCCGTGAGTTTAAATTTGCCCAAATTGCGAATCGCGGTTATGTGTACCGTCGCAAGACCAGCGGAGCGCACTGATTGGTTAAACGGCTAAACTCCGCGCGACCTTCGGCTAACGGCTGATCGGACAATTTTGGAACGGCCCGTGCACGTCGACGTCATGGATTTTTCTTTTTAAAAAGACGTCGAGTCATTTGGAAAAGGATGAAGTTTAACCGTCCAGATTTTCACCAAAACTCAATATTTACCCCAAGTCTCTATGAGAGGTGTTTATTTATATTAATCTTCACATTGGATATGATTTCGGCCGATTTCATTCATTTAGATGTTTTTGACGTGCAAATCAATGACACGATCTTTAAGACTAGCTAGTCCACGGAAAAAAACATCGTCCATAATATGAACCTACATCATTTCTATTATATTTTACACTCCGTTTCAGCAGCACTTTCATGCAGTCACGAGAGACCGGTGTGCCCCGAAATGGATATCCCAGGACTTGGTAAGAAATTTCTGAATGAAGAACGTGCTTCACAATATCGATTTGGTTACGTAATAGCATAATCAGTGACCCCGACAATAAATGAGTGCTAAGATCTTTAGACAAAGAAAAGAGCTGGTTAGGTCACATAATTAACGTATCATTTGATAGTGAGTAATTATCACAAACGGCAGTGTCCTCATAGTATTATGTTTTTGATTTTTTTTTTATTTGGGTTGCGCATTATATCAAAAGGAAGATGGCAAGATTGGAAGTAGTCCTTAATTTAGGACACAATGTTCCCAGAATCAAATAAACTGTTTAATGTTTCTACTTTGAAAGTTTCATAGTCATATATTTCCTCTTTGCTGTCAGTAACTGCGACAGTAAAATTTGTTATGCAGCTTTCTATGGCCGTGTATGGGATCGATTTCTATCTGGGCGAGAATAATTCAATATAAATAACTGTTTGCTTCTTCTCAAGTAAACGAATTCAAGGTACATCCTTTCAGCTTCAGTGCATTATGTCACCCGTCACCACTAATCCCTAATAAAGTAACACACCCAAAACTTAAGGAAAGTGCAAAATATTGTGATTGGGGTGGAAGATATGACAGTGAAGTGTCCTAAAAAATCAACAGTTTTATGACCTTAACATGATCAAAAAGTTTAGATATTTATGTTTTTCACCAAAAGTATTTTTCTTTCAATGTGTATGTTTTATAAGGTGTGCGACTTTATCAGGGTATCGTGGTGACAGGTCACATATTGATATGTTTCAAACCATTTGAATCTTCAGGCATTTGTGACTTCTCCCCATCATGTCACTGCCCTGTAGAAACGATTACTTGAATGCGGAGACTGCAAGAAAAAAAATGTGTCAAAGTGATTCTGAATAATGAATGAATCATAAAATTCTTGATGCGTTAGTGTTTTTGTGAAACAGGCACTGTGAGAACAGATTCGTCTGTTTTGCAGTTTTGGAAACTATAGCTGAAGAATCCTTGTAAAACGAAACGATATGAATAAAATTGTTTGGATTTACATGATGGTATGTGATGCCATTAAACAACTTCATTTCTTATATAACATGATGTCTGTTACAGTAATGAACATCATTTCTCTCTGCTGTGAAAATCGACTTTGTTTTCGCAACATTTTGTTATTTCGGTTTACAACTCTCGCAAAGAGTACATCATAATGTAACCCGGCTTTAGAGAAGTCTTGTTATTTTGCCGATTATTGTAATGATGCTACACAGCATCATTGCCTTGAAATCGTTCGTTTTCTTCTTCTTCCCAAGAATTCCATAGACTTAAATGTTTTTTTCTTTTGTGGCCTCTCTTTAGGTCCCTTCCTTATGTCTATTTCATTTAAAATTTCGTAGGTTTGTCCACACCCATGTGCACCTGATCACTGAACCCTTTATTTTCAAAATTACTCATGCGTGACCCTGCAGGCCCCATTTTGTCCATTTTGAGACCAAATTTTTAACTTTGACTGCGCCAAGTAGCGTTGAGTAATTGTCTTGTTACTTTGTACGTATATTCAGGGTGGTAATACGCAGGGCATCATGGAGCCGGATTTTGGAAATCACTCATGCGTGACCGTCCAGGCGCCATTTTGTCTATGTCGTCTATTCCTTTTTATGTGCCTTCCTCATGTCCATTTTTACTTCAAATTTCGTAGGTATACTTTCCCGTTATAATTATTCAATGTGGGTATCGTGATCGCAGTACTGTTTACACTCGCCTTATTCAAATTTCATTCCTTCAGTTGGAAAGAGAAAAGTCGACTTGAAGGATATAACAATCTCGGAGGCAGAGTCGAGGATCTTTGGGCCATTGGTCGACGAAGTTCGTGGATTAGTTCAGCAAGCCAATGACGCTCTGGATAAGAAACTCCAGACAGCCTATGCAGCAAATATCACGAGTGTTGATTGGCTGTTCGATAGACTCATGGAATCTCAGGCCATTGGAATAAATAACTATTCATACTTGCCAGGCGGCCACTGGAAGCCCATGAACTGCATACCGCGGTGGAAGGTATGTTGACAACATAATTATCTTTTAATTAGTGTGCCAATAAAATAGAGAATGGCAAAAATGCTGATGCGCTTGATTAATAGATGTAGACTATACACTCGTTATTGTCGATGTGAGTCGATATTGTGAACAATCCAGGCTGGATGAATTTATACTATAATCACTTATCTCATCTCACTGTGTATTTTTTAGTCCAGACGAGACTACATTGATGACTGAAAGTAGCATACAAATTTGCAATCTATTTCCCCTGAGGAAAGTCAAGTTACATTGTATGCTTGCTCAAAATGAAACCTTCCCTTTTGCGCACGTCTAGTAGTAGCGACTCTACATTAAACGCACCACTAAACAATGTATTTATTTATTTATTTATTGAAACATATTTAAACAGGATGGCTTGTTCAGTAATAACTGTTTTACAACAAGCAAAAATAAAAATATATGTACATATTTATAAAAGTTAAGAAGAACAATCCAGACCAGCTGCAACAAATTTAATCGAATGTAAGAACATACATTTATTATTCTGATGGTAAAATTAAATTGAAAGTTAAAAATTGAATAATGTAAGGAAACCCTGAATTGCAAACATTGATCAAAAGGTTTAAGAAAATCAATCTCAAAAACACACTATTAAAAGAGCACACACAGAAAATACAACGGCACTGCAAACTCACACGATATACTGCTAAACAACATTGCACAGAAAAAAATCCCATACCCAAACAATCCTCCCCCACTCACTCCCCATCCCTTCCCCTACCTCCCGTATCACACATAGCACACCACCTCTCACGAGTCGAAACACACAGACATATCACATACATACGCACACAATACATGTAACCACAGACACATAGACAAATACACTATCACATCCACACACACGTAACATGCGCACAACTACGCTCAATCAAGCACAAATAACAGAAAGCGCACTCAAAGTGGCACACCCTTTAGGTTTGTAGAAGGGATTCCTAACATTGCAATCGAGAATAAATGGTGGTAAAAACCAAAACAGAAAAAAAGATCAGCTCAGAAAATACCGTTAAATGTGAGAAATGCAGCTGAAATGGTTACAGTGTTCAAAATTTATCATCCATAGTTACGTGAAGAAAAGTAGTTTGTACATTCGTTTAAAACTTCCGATTGTGTGTACATTCTGTAGGTTAAGAGGTAAAGCGTTCCACACGTTACCTCCTGTAAAACGAAAACTTCTTTTAAAACATTCGATGTTAGGCTTGGGTACAACCACGTTTAGTGAATCAGCAGAACGTTCCATTTAAATATAAAACCTCAGCTACTTAAGCATATAAGTCATTAGTGTCTGTGGTGACGTGTAAAATGGAATCTCTGCAAAAACTACACTGTACTTCAAAAAGATCATTTAATGTTTAAAAGGTAGTGAAAGTCTATGAGTGAGCGATTTAACCATCGGGACTGCTGTGTTAAAGTAAAGAGTACACCAGAGAGTGCACTGGGTGCACATGCACCCCCCCCCCCCGAGACAGAGGAGTCCCGCTCCTGGCAAGCAAAAAAAACAACAGCTGATTTTCTAATCTTTAGTTCCATCTCCCTAAGATGTGGACCTACCCGTTCCACCTTCCGAAGATGTGCACTTTCCCATGCCCAAACTACCCTACGCCGTTGAGAGCTATCTACTTGAAGAAATAAAAGAAATAACAGATAAGTTGCAAATATCATTTGGTCAATTAGAATTTGGTCTAACGTCAACTGTAATGCTTAGAATAGTGGAATTAACATAAGGGAAATTCAATGTTCTGAAAATATAGTCTTAATATTATTATCTTAACTTTAAGATTTATTTCACTAGTTCTTTTTTTTCTCTTTTTTTTAACAGGTCGCTATAATCATTCCATACCGAGATCGCGCATATCATGTACCAATAATCCTGAAATATCTGATACCCATGTTGCAGAGACAGCTACTCGAATTCGGTTTCTATTTGATTGAGCAGGTAAGTGAATTGTCGTTTAGACGCCTCGCTCGTTTTTCGGAGGAGGGGTGGGGGATGACGGTGGGCTTACAAAATCTAGGAAAATGAATGACGAAATGGAATAAAGTGTGATCAACCATTTTAACTTTGTTCAGAACCAAAGCAAATCTCACGTTCGTCATTTTGCTGGTGTAGACAAAAATTATGTTGACAGCGTCTTAAAAAACAGTGTTAAGGTGCAATTAAATCAATAAAGAGAAAATACTTAGTCTCAAAATGCAGTCACAAATTACCTGTGATGTGAGCAGCATGTTATTTCCACATTTATGTAACATTTTATTCAATTGCGATGAGCATCCGAGTGTTTTGATTAGAAAGAATCCGAATGCCATGTTGTTTCCGCAAAAAATAGATGTTCATGTCACAACTCTTTCTATATTAGGGACACTATCGGCCTCGCGAGTCCCTTTATAGAGGAATTACGACAACTCGTGATTTGAACGCCATTTTCTTTCCACCGTTACGTAAATTTCAATTCAATTTCATATAGAAAGAATTCGAATTCCGGTATTTTGTTCCCCCCACTCCCCCCCCCAAAAAAAAAAAATGTATATATATATACAAACGTCCGTGTCGCAATCTTTCTGAAAAAAAAATTACTCTATCGACCTCTAAATGGCCTATTAATGTTTACGATGTTTTTTTTTCCCAGGCTAATAATGACATGTTCAACCGTGCAATGTTAATGAACGTGGGCTACCTGGAGTCTCTTAACTTCAGCCAGTGGGACTGCTTTATCTTCCACGATGTCGATCACGTGCCCCTCGATGATCGCAATTACTATGGTTGCAGTGGTATGCCGCGTCACTTCGTCAGCGGGGCCGATCGATGGAATTACAAGTAAGTACCTGCTTTTGTCTTGTCCTACTCTTAAAAAAAAAAAAAAAACGGGTGAAATTGTTCACTCTTAAAGGAGTGAATGCCGAAAAAGATTTAGAGTGATTTTCGAGTGAATATCGAGTGAACTTCTTCGGAGTGACCTCGAGGATCACTCGGGGATTCCGAGCGATCCCCGAGGTCACTCCGAAATGAGTGAAAATCACTCAAGTTTACTCGAAAATCACTCGAAAATCACTCTAAATTCAATTTCACCCGTTATTTTTAAAGAGAGTAACCGCGTATGGAGATGTCGTGGTGTAGTGGTTTTTTTCTCTGGCTTTCACGCGTGAGGCACGGGGTTCGATTCCCACCACGCGCATTTTCGTCCTTCAGCAAGACGATTTATCCACATTGCTGCTCAGCACCGTGGAGAAGAGTAGGGACCTGGTGGAAACTATAAGGTATTAACAATGATTGCATTGCCCTCTGGAAGAGTTGTGTTTGTCAATGAAGAGGCTAGTTAATTCTTCTTCTTCTTCTTGTTCTTCTTTTTCTTCTCTTTTTTTCTTCTTCTTCTTCTTCTCAACCTCTCCTTCTCCTTCTTCTCTCCTATCTTTACTTCCATCTTCCTATCTTCTCTTCTTCTTCTTCTCACTTCTTCTTCTGTGCTTAACTCATCCTTCTTCTTCTTACTTATCCTTCTTTCTTCTATCTTCTTCTTCTCCTCTCTTCTTCTCCCCATTCTTCTTCTCTTACTTTCTTGCTTACTTAACTTCTTCTTCCTTCTCCTTCTATCTTCATTCTTTCTTCTTCTTCTTCTTCTTCTTCTTCTACTTCTTCTTGGTTTTCGCAAATAGTCAAGCATAGTTGTATAGTAATTGGGCTGAGAACATAAGAGGGCGCTCGAAGACATGCCTGCGGTGCAAGTGAAAGCTAGCACAGTGTCATAATCATGTACAAGCATAATCCATAAACACATTTGGGCAAAATAATGTTAGCGGTTTTACAAACTGAAAATCGTGATTTGTGGTAAACAAATCGTAAAACGGGATTGGATTTATGCAGAATATGATGTGATCACATTGTAGAATGTTTCGATAATGGATTGAGTTTGGATTTGGACTAAAGCTAGGATAATTGAGTACAAAACTTAACTCTGATTTTATAAGACCCAGTGGCTCATGTCGTTAATTATGGTATGCCGAGTTCAGAAGTCTTGTTTGTGTAAAAGGCGATCAACGGACTGTAAACGTGGGAAAAGGGCCGCCTAAGTCTGATATTTAAGACCCGATTTCAAACGCCCTATGGAAGATGTTTTGGCGCCAGTAATGTGCAAAAAAATTGCAAAAATCGCCCGAATATACTTGTGTCGCCGTTCATTGTGGTCAGAACGACTAATTAATGAATAGACTTTAATATTCACTCATTTATTTTCAAAATGTGAATAACAATGTCAACATAATCAGATGGAAATACGCAATATGTCCGAAATTACTGCCACATCAACATACTCTTATAAAGTCATTTGTGTGTGTGTGTGTGTGTGTATATATATATATATATATATATATATATATATATATGTGTGTGTGTGTGTGTGTGTGTGTGTGTGTGTGTGTGTGTGTGTGTGTGTGTGTGTGTGTGTGTGTGTGT
>JZLH01S0120561.1:0-12360 GCA_001188425.1 Eucidaris tribuloides
GACGCACTGGTGACATATCAGTGAGTCAATGGTGACTCATTTTGTTGTTACTAATGCGTCAATTTTCACTTGACTCACGAACATTATGCAAAAATGTGTCACATGACTCACTTTTTTCTGTGGGTGTATGTTAGTCTGTTGGTCTGTTGGTCTGTTAGTGTCTTAGTCTGTTCCGAAAATGTTAAAGTTTTTGTTTAACTTGCTCTCATTTCTTTCTGCATCAATTGTGTTCACACTTGGTACAAATGATCCTTGGGTAATACCGCATGTGTGTTGATGAGGATGATGACGTCAAAGGTCATCTAGGGGTCAATAGCTTAAATGATATGGGGCCATGTTTAACTTGCTCTAATTTCTTTATTTCTGCATCAATTGTGTTCACACTTGGTACAAATGATCTTTGGGTAATACCACAAGTGTGTTGATTAGAATGATGAGGTGAAAGGTCATCTTGGGGTCAAAAGATTAAATGATATGGGGCCATGTTTAACTTGTTCTCATTTCTTTATTCCTGCATCAATTGTGTTCACACTTGGTATAAATGATTCATTGGTAATACCACACGTGTGTTGAAGAGGATGATGAGGTCAAAGGTTATCTAGGGGTCAAAAGGTCAAATTGCATGTTTTATTGATCGCGAAATAAGGCGAGACTCGTGGTTCGTAAACCACCTTGTTGGTAATGGCGACCAGTGACGTATCTAGCAGGAGGCAAGGGGGGCACGTGCCCCGGGCGCCACTTTCAGGGGGCGCAAAAAAGGCAAAAGTTAGAAGAAAAACAGCTGAAAATAAAGAAAATGGAAGAAACAGGAAAAAAGGCGGGGAAAAACAATGAAATATTAATTTCACCAACAACCTTAGAAGCTACCGGCGAAAAAAAAGGTTGGAAACGGCGCGTTTCGACACTATTCCAAGGAATAGCAGCTGCACTGGAAGGGGCGCAATTTTTGCACTTGCCCCGGGCGCTGCATTTCCCAGGTACGCCACTGATGGCGACACGAGGTACAGATCAAAGAATGTTTGTGACCTGTCACCACGATACCCTGATAAAGTCGCACAACTTATGAAACATAAACATTGAAATAAAAGTAATTTGGGTGAAAATATGAATATTCCAACGCTTGCAACATGTAAAGGTGATAAAACTTTTGATTTTTGAGGACACTTCACTTTCATACTTAATATCATAATTACGATATTTGGCACTTTACTTGCCATTGGGCTGTGCGACTTTATCAGGGTATCGTGGTGACGGGTCACAATTATCATGTGGATGGGACAGGTATGAGAGTAATGTGTTCTTTGGACGTGTAAAATATGCACTGTACACTTTGCTTTAAAAAATCTCTCCATGTGCCTAGGCTATTTTTAGGTTGTTATTTAAGGGATATACATTTTGCTTATTTTTAATTTTCTCTATTTGAGGACACAATACTGCAGATGACTGATTTAAAAAAAAAAATGTCGAACTTTGCTATGTGACATATCTGACAGTGTTTGAATGGACAAATAAACACCCTAGAACACAAAAGTTTTGACAAAAATGTCACTAGTACAATATGTGTAGATACAAATTGGCACATTAATTAATTCTCAGCCGATAGGAAAATCTGCAACACAGCAGTCTATGGGGGGAAAGCTGGAATGGTCTCTCAATGATTTTCACTTTTTTAAAGCACTTAATGATCGTTTTGAACTGCAATTTTTTTCAGAGCTTCATTTTTAGACCGTATCAGAGACACTGATACCATGGGGAATCATCCCGGGGGGGGGGCACTCGACTTACAAAGTGATACCTAGTGCCGCACCGAAATTCGAAATCGGGGGCTCTGAACGCGGGCTTGAGCGGGGAGCGGGTAAAATGGGGGTTCTCTGCGAACTGGAGCTAAGCGTCAGAAACCTCAAAATTGCTATGGCTCTGGAACTGCTCGGCGTGCGAATGTTCTCGGCGCGCCGTTGGCGCGCCCGTGCTGAAAAGGCGATGCTCTGTGCGCGGCGATGCGAAATTAGAACAAACCAAATTTGTGGTTTCTGGAACTTGGAAATCTAAAATTTTTCTGTGACTTCTGAAATTGGAGTATTGCTCTTGGAACGGAAATTTGGTACTGAAAAATGTGGGGTCTCGTACCGCGGCACGAATACGGTATCACACAATTGTACTGAAGTGCCCGCCGCGGCCGCGCGCGCCGGCGGATATCATGTAGCCTCAGATTGCTTTAAACTGGAAACGTTGTTATACAATGCCTTTTTAGGGAATCGTTGGTAACATGTTTCTACTCAGTTTTAAAAATCTCGAGTTCCATCACGTCATCCATGGGCAGGCTGGTGTCTTTGGATGGAAAGTTTTTGAAAGATGAGAGGCCGGCGTAAATAGTCGAGAAATGATCATCAGTGCATTCAAATGTTGAAAATTCATATTTAAGCATCATTCAAGTTTCTCACCATAGGTACTACATAGCTGCGATTATTTCAAATCCCCGCATAATTATGAATTATAATTCTTTTTCTTTGTCTGTTACATACTTACCAGGTCACAGCTATGAGTGGTCTTTAAGGTTTTGTGCTTCTATTGGTTCTTAATTTTGTCCATCTCAAGCACCACCGGTCGTTAGCTCAGAATCGAAAACTGCTTTTTCGTTTTAATTGATCTCACCAAAATATTTAATATGGTGTCCTTTAGGCTTCAGCATGGAGATGATTTGTTACCGTTTCGAGCTACTGATTCAATTCCAATTGACACTGCTTGGTTTCTCAGCACCCACTTAGTTGATAATCGAAGAATATAAACGTTTGATTGGTTAATCATTACCAGGTTATGGCATAGGCTAAAAACAATAAATATCCTTTGCCTTGCCCACAATAACAAAAAGATATTATGTTAATAATTATTTGTATCGATTCTAAGTAATTTGAATGCTATTGGGCGATGATCGCGTGTTCAAACAGTAGTAGATATTTGTTGCTTGCTTTGTTGTTGTTGTTGTTGTTGGTTGTTGTTGGTTGTTTGTGAAAGCGCCCCGCCCCATAGTCGTTTTGATGTGCCGATTCGAGTCATAGCAAATGTATAGAAGTTTGTGGTGCCGAATGCAATATATCGGAAATAATAGTCGTTCACAATTTCCTGTAACAAGAGGGCTGTTTTCTGTTGTGTGAGTTAGCTGCAAGCGAGTCAATTAGATACTAGAGAATATCAAGATATGGGGGTAATTTGGGAGTAAAATAAAGATGACGGGAGAAAAGGAAGGAGAGCGTGAGCGAAATTCTCTGTAGCTGGGTCATTGCGCTTGTTGCAGTAGTGTAGTGGTGAGTAGCTAGATAAGTAGTAAGTAGTATAGTAGTAGTAGTAGTTTAGTATGTAGTGAGTTTAAGTAGTAGTTGTTGTATAGTAGTAGTAGTTGTTGTTATAGTGTAGAAGTAAGTTAGTAGTAGTAGTAAAAATAAGAGTAGTAAAAGTAGCTGTAGTAGTAAAAGTAGTTGTAGTAGTGATCCAACAGCAGTCGATCATGGAGTCCCTCAGGGGTCAGTACTAGGCCCCAAACTCTTTTCAATGTACCTTCGACCGATCTCTGATATCATCACACTTCACAATGTTAATTACCACATCTACGCTGACGACATTACTCTGTACGTATCGGCTGATCCAAAAGCTCCAAACTCTGTTGATCTCGCTCTTCAGTTTCTCTCAAACTGCATCCAGCATCTTCAATCTTGGATGGAATCCATTACCTTGAAGTTAAACTCTAACAAAACCGAGTTTCTTGTTGTATCTTCTCCACATTTCAAGCATCTGGTATCTGGCATTTCCCTTACTCTCCAGGACACATCCATCTCCCCTTCCTCATCTGTTCGAATTCTTGGTGTAGTATGTGACTCTTCACTGAAAATGAACAATCACGTATCATCATTGTGCAGAGAACTACATTTCCACCTTTCTAACTTGTCGCGAATTAGACCTCACATTACACAGGATGCATGCAAACACGCAGGACGGGCTCTCATCTCTTCAAGACTGGACTACGCTAATTCTCTTCTCCGTGGTATCAAATCATCAGATATAATTTGTCTCCAAAATGTTCAAAATCGGGCTGCAAAACTCATCTTCAAAGCCAAGAAATACGACCATGTCACCCCTTTGTTAAATGAACTGCACTGGCTCCCTGTTAATAAGCGGATACCATTCAAGATCCTGACCATCACATATAAATGCCTACAATTCAACTCTCCATCATATCTGTCATCCCTACTAATATATCGCAAACCAAGACAAGGCCTCCGTTCTTCTTCTGACAAGTCTCTTCTCGAAATTCCAAGATCCAGCTCAAGGTCCGGCGACAATGCTTTCATCACACTTGCTCCTAGACTGTGGAATGATCTCCCCCTTCACATCCGTTCATCTCCTTCAATCGATATTTTCAAAAAATTAAAGACCCACCTGTTTAATAAATAATGATGTTAATAATTTTCGCACACTTAATGTTATGTTTTTGTTTAGAATAATTTTCGATTTAATACTTGATTTGTATGTAGTATTTTAATGAACTGTTATCAGTTGTTTAAGCGCTATGAAACTAATGCGTGTATAGCGCTACAAAAATAATTATATTGTAATCGTAATAGTAGTAATGATAGAAGTCGTACATGTAGATGTAGTAATGTAGTAGTAGTAGTAGAAATAGTAGTAAAAGTAGTTGTAGTAGTAATGATAGTAGTCGTACATGCAGTAGTACTAATAACACCAGAAGTAGTAGTATTGTAGTGCAGAGGTGGTAGTAGTACAGCCCCCTGTAGTAGTAATAGTGGTAGTAGTAGTAATGGTAGTAATAGTAGTATAGTAGTAGTAGTAGTGGTAGTAGTGGTAGTAGTAGCAGTAGTAGTAGTAGTAGTAGTAGAAGTAGTAGTAGTAGTAGTAGTAGAAGTAGTAGTAGTAGTAGTAGTAGTAGCAGTAGTAGTAGAAGTAGTGGTAGTAGTAGTAGTAGTAGTAGTTGTTGTTGTTTTTGTTGTTGTTGTTAGTGTTGTTGTTGTTGTTGTCTCTTTTGTTGTGGGGTGGTGGTCGTGGTGCTGGTGCTGGTAGTGCTGGTAGTGGGGGTCAAAGTCATTGTTGTTGCTTTTAAAAATAGTGGTACAATTGGTGTATCTTAAATGTGACACAAGGCAGATATGTTCTTCCGATGATAAATATGATCAAAACATTTAATCAAATCAAGAAAATATCACGCGATTCCGGTGCGACGACTGTGTGATAGCATGAGGCGGAATTTCGTCATAGTCTCTGATAACGAAAACGTAGGCTTTTGTTTGTTCAGGAAACGGCACCGGTATCAGCTAAGATTGCCATTCAGATATCATAATTCATAATGTATATTAACGGGCTGGTTGACTGATACGTGTCAATTCATCAGATACAACTGCAGAAGCATTCAACAAAATCGCGTGTGACGTTCTTTGCTACATCAAATTCAGTTGCTCGACATCAGACAGCTTAAAATCCTTATACAGAGTAAGTGCCGTGAATACTACTTTTCAATTTTTCAAGCTACGTTACGCTTGAGTTTGCTATTTTACTAGTTCTTTGAAAAATACATTTTAAAAATTCTTCCAAACGGCCCTCCAGAATCATTTTCAAAGGTCAACCTAGCGGAGAGCCATTCCGAGAGGCGTGTAATATCAAGACAACTGGTGAAAATGGTAGAAAAACAGCCATTATGGAAAACACATTGGAGACTGTGTGACAATGTCCCAATTTCTCAAAATCCCCACATATTTACTATGTGAATTTGGGACATTCACATTGTGTCCACACTGTGTCCACACTGTGTCCATATTGTGTCCACACTGTGCCCATACTGTGTCCACATTGTGCCCATACTGTGTCCACACTATGTTCTTTCTGTGTTTATTCCATAAGGGTGGTTTTACGTCATGAAATAAACGCGCTGCCATAGCAGTGTAAAGAGTGTGAGGGTGAGAGAGATTTCAAAATACACAGCGATGCATGACGAATCTTCCGGATTCGCTAGTATATTATATTTTTTCTTAGATGTGACGACTGAGACAAAAATTATACGGCATGGTATATTTTCATTATACCAAGCAACTACACAGCATTCATTAATTTGATAACATAACAAATGGTGTGAGTGATCAACGAAACTAAGATGAATAATAAAAATGCTCGTGCCAACACCTTCTCTCAAACAAAATATTTGAGAAAAGTCTGTACTATGTCTTGTGCATTAATTTTGGTTAGTAAATCAATTGATTTTCTTCCTTTTCTTTAATCTACTCGACACTAATTCGATATTATTTCATTTCAAATAATGCTGTTTACGACTTGTTTGACTGGGAGCCTATCCCTCGAAGGTGATCTGTTGTAGACATTGTATAGCAACCTTTTTTGTTCTAAATAAAACATGTATATATAAAGAAATCAAATTCTTTTCATCAGTTTTATGATATTAGCGGCATCTCCCTCAAACTTTGCTTATGGCGTTTCCTTTTTCCACATTAATTGAAATATCAATTCCCTACACTGTCATATTAAAATAGTTGATCCTTCATAACGAACTGGATTTTTTTAATGTATGTTTGAAATGGTGTTTGGTATATATATGAAACAAATAAATACTCAAATATTCAAATACTCAAAATAAAATAAATAAAATTAAATTATTTTATAACATAAACTTCGACCTCCCTCATTTTTGTTAACTGTGGTAAAAGTGGCAATCACATGCGCCTTCTAGAAAGATACTAATTCAGTGTGATACAGTAATTATACAATTATACCGCTGCTTAAACAGGACAATATACTTAGGTTGGTGAGTATATGTATAATGATTTAGTGATAATTTCATAGCCAGTTTGTAATTATACGTATGTGAAACATTTCCAGAATCCATCTAATGAGCAACCGGGTAAGAACAAATCAAAATGTTTTTTTTTGAAATTTTTCCAAAGACATCAATAAAAAAAAAATGATCATTATTTTGCTGTTATTTCAATGTGAAAAGATCCGAAAACATACACTCCTGCTCATAATTATGGAATATTTTGTTGATACTTAAGTTCTTTCTCCTATATAGTCCAAAATTTTCAAGACAAGTGTTTATTTCACAAAAATGCAGTATGTGAAGCATTTTTAGATTTCCTGAGATGACTAAATTAAAAACTAAAATACGTTTGAGGGCAATAACAGTTATATATTTGTTATTTTTTTCAAATCCACTAAAATCATGAAAAAAGTATTAAATGAAAGTAATTTATAAAAAAAATGATAAATTTGTAACTAATGTCACTTATCAT
The DNA here is from genome assembly GCA_001188425.1 of Eucidaris tribuloides. Lineage (NCBI taxonomy): Eukaryota > Metazoa > Echinodermata > Echinoidea > Cidaroida > Cidaridae > Eucidaris > Eucidaris tribuloides. The sequence continues at coordinate 7,302 of JZLH01S0120561.1, forward strand.
TAAATTAACATCAGAATTGTCTGTTACAAGTCTAATAACGAGCGTAACCGCCACGTGACTCAACAACAACAGCAATGCCGCCATTTATAAACACAGGTTTTAGTGTCGAGTCGGACGCTATAAAATGCTCAGCATTCCTGAAATTCTTAGATTATAATTGTTTCACCAAGTGTGAACAAATATTAATCTCAGATGTACCGTTCACGGAAAAAAGGCAACTTCTAAAATGTTTCTAAAATATTCCATAATTATGAGCATGAGTGTATGATCACAATCCGTCTAGAAATACCTGCTGTTATTTCATTGTGAAAAGGTCCCAAAATTATGATCACGTCCCACCCAAACAAATTCGTGGATACATGCCTGAAGTATTACCAAAGTCAGCCTCACAGTTCATAAACGGAATAAACATATTTGCTATTCCATTTTGGGTCAACTGGTATGGAATACTGCTCATGTTTGCCTCAAAAAATTATATCAACACGTCTGTATCCTTGGTTGAACTAACAATGTAACAAACGTGTAATGACTAATGTTTCATTTCAATCAGGCATGAAATTTAATTTCATCATTTAATTTCTGTTCATATCTCTGTTGCATATTTCTCAAATATTATGTATTATTATTTGTACAAATCTTACGCTGTTGCACCTGATTACATCGATGGATTGAGCGCCCTAGAGTAATAAAAAATAAAATAACGATACATTTTCGTTACTTAAGCAGTTACTTAGCAATTGCTTGTATAATTTACATGGATTGCATGACGTGCCATTTTTAAGTTCGGAATTCGTATATGTGGAGAAGGCACCGCAACTAACAGGCATAAGTTAAGTAAACATTTGAGTTCTTGCCAACAATCAGATCGCACGACACATTTGCTGAAACTGGAACCAAGCGATGACGCGATGCATGCCAGCCCGCACGTGTGTTAGTCACGCCGCAGTAATGTATGCACTGTTTGATCGATAAGCTCCTCCCCCATGACTGTGTTCTGCAAGTTTATCTTAAGACAAGGCTTGCAAAGATATAAATAAACAACAAATTAACTAATTTAGAGGGCCTTGCTAAGTGTGGGAGTGTCACACATAGCCCTTATTTTAGGCTGTATTTATCTACCATATACTAATTCTCACAATATCTCAATTGCTCTTATATTTCTAACTTATTGCCTGTTTAGTTGCTGGTGCCTTCTCCCTTTAAGCCTTTTAGTCTGCAACGAGGATTGTCTAAATCACCGTCTTTCTCTGATCATCGGCAATTGATTTTTCACAGCATGAAGCCTTACTTTTGTTATTAGTCGCTGTTGCTCTCGTCCAAGCAAAACTGGCGCCTCTCTCAACGTTGCCACAAGAAAGAATCAGCGATTCGTCACATCATAGTCCTCCGGGTACGTCTTTAATCAATTGGTGGCGGACGATGAAAACCTTGCTTAAGATAAATTGTCGATTTCGTATTTCTGTATTATACAACATCCAAGTAGATGTCATTTGATTGGAGGATTGTTGGTCACATGATATTGAATAAATACCCTATTCAGCGCAGCGTGCAATTTGGTTATATTTTTGCGTGCATGTTGGTTCTATTTTCGTCGCATTCCACGGTTCGTAATGTTATCGTACTATGTGTCGCAATATGCATACTAACTGTGTGCAGCGCGCGCAGTGTGCGCTACACACGTTGTACGTACCACGCTGACTGAACTGTACGATGATGTACGTACTGCAATGAGTTTTAAGTTTGATCTTTAAACATAACCGGGAACATAACTCACAGCTTTATTAAGGACTTGAATGTTTGGCGAAATTTAGACAAAAATGAGGAAACTGTAGAGACATTGAATATACACACGTACACTGAACATGCTGAATTTGTGAATAAGCCAGAAAGAGAAACAGAATGTATGTATGACTACATTTTTCATACTTTACAATCGTGCAATCAAATGACAAAGATCTACTTTAATCGTTGTATAAAACAACTAATGAATGTTTCATCATTGAACTTATAAACATTCATAGTTCATAGTATTTATGTGGTTACTGTTCATCTTCTTTATCCCCCCCCCGATCTCTCACATACAAACATATAAAGCAACAAACTTAGATTTACACAATTTCAAGAAGAAAATATTAAAGATTATTATCGGATTTAATGTCGGGGGGGGGGGACTTTTCTTATGGTTAATGCCCATTGTACATACCGCTACATGCTCTCCTATAATTTTGACATCACAATTTGTCACTATAAACAATTTTCAGTAGGTTTGATGTTGTTTTCCGATGCCTGCGGTGACCATATTTTTTTTTCTCAAAGGTTGCTGAAAAAGTGGTCTAATCGACCAAAACTAGCCGTGGGTTTCAAAACGTTATTTGATTTCTTTTCTGCCAATTTGACTGTAATTGAAAAAATATTCCAATTTTATTGATTTCTTTGAATAATATCAAAATCAACTGCGAACGATTGAAGCATAGCAAATAATATTTGCCTACTCCATTAAAAAAATTTTTATTTAAGGTTTATATGATGTTCGAGGATACTCTGCTCAAGTGAAACTGAAGTTTTATCGTTACCTCTCTTATTTTATTTCTATGGAATTTAAATTCTTTATTTTGATGTCTTTTTAACAATGATGTCGATGTAGATGATTATTTGCCCGGGAAATGTGTGGCGGCGCCAATAATATATTGCAACACTCTAAACAATTAGTCACGATTTTTTAGAATGAATGAGTGTACTGTCAGACTGTGTCAAACGAGCCAAAATCGTGATAATCATTCGAGCTAATAGAGATTAAACACCCCAAAAATAACTACCTCATGGTTCTGTGTTGTTCTTTTCGTTCAAAGAATGACGTGGATGTAGATGCATTCACCAGTCGTTTTCAGGTAGATGCCGCCATCATTGGACAGCGACCCCATATTGTAAGGAAGCTGAGGACGGCTATGAACGCGCTCATTGCCGATTTGAGCCCTGAAGCTGTAGAATTGGTAGGTCCATTTTATCATTTTGAATAAATGAGAGTCGCTAAAATTGAAGCCAAGATTCAAATTCAAATTTCTGAAACTCAGAGGAAGATACCATAAAACTCATACAGGAGATTGATAAGCATGATTAGATAATGTTTTCTTTCTATTGGTAAATTGGTCATTCATGTTTGGTAACGAGTGAGTGTTCCTTAATCAATTTCGTAAAACTTGTCAGAATTACTAGCGTACCTCATGAGGGGCGGGGGCAGAGTGCCCGCCCCCTCCCTGACGAGGAAGAAGGGCTTTTTTGGCTTGTATTTTTTTGTCACTACCCCCCCCCCCTCCGCTGAGCGACTTTTCGGCGATTGGCGTGAGTAGGGAAAAACTGGACCTTGGATTTGGAACGAAAAAATCGTCACAACACCCCCCCCCCCGCCCCTTTCCCTCCCGCTGAGGGAGTTTCGGCGGTTGGGACCAAGCATTTGGCCGCTGATGGAATTGCCTCCCCTGACGACGCACGGCAGGGACGCAATTGGTCAAAATTATTGTTGTGCAAGTTTGTTAAGTATGTGATGTATGATAACGTTACAATGCACACTGGACAATTGAAATTTTGAAGTGTTACAAAAGTAACTGCTGACCAGTCACCCGTCACCAAATAGAAATGACCAATATAACATTTCCTGTAATCAGTTTTAGACTTTTTTTTCCCCGTTTCGAAATATTTCAGATTGAATCTGGGTTTCGTTTTTGGTTTTCTTTTTACATATAAGATGCAAACAGGAACAACAGCCAATCAAAACACCTATGATCCAGAAGGCCAATCAAATGGTTCATAGTAACTCCCCAAACTATCACTGTCAATGGGCAAATTAAAGGTTAGTGACATGATTGGGAACACTTGAAAATATCTCAAGAACCAAATGAGTTGAAATGTATACAACTATACACTACCAGGAGTGGATCTCCCACCTGGGAGGATTTGTCTGTAATTTGTTTACTTAAGGAGAATCAAGCATAAACATAGGATTATCTTAATTTTATCCGGGGACGATAAAAATAAGCCCATAGAGAGCCACACAGCAGGTTTCCGTGCTACCAGTGATATTGACATTGTTTATTTTAGAATGAGTCAACGTTTGACTACAAGATTTTCACAGGAGAATCCTTGCATAGTTTACTTGATTCCAGAGTAGTGTCAGCCCAAGTTGAGGACTACCCCCAATCATGTCATTTACCTTTAAGACCCGGGAATAAGACGTTCGATTTGTGATCCAAAAGAAACCTGTGTACACGGCTCTGAGCCCAGTATTATTTATTGTTCCAACAGCATTATTTGGGAAACTGTTCCAGACCTTTCAAGCTGTGTAGATGAAGCTTCTATCTATCTGATGAGGTTTTTTTTGCAGCAGGAATCGAGACAGCGTGTTCGGGGCGGAAGTAACTGGCCCTGGCCACACGCCTCCTTTCTACTGTTCTAGGGGCGCAGAGAGCATTTCGTTTAAGTCTTTTGGACACTGTTTGGCTTTTTTTTTTTGTAAAGGAAACAAGCAGCTGCGACTCACGCTGTTTTAAATTATTAGAGTCACTGTTTTCGATGCAACTTATTGTCAATAAAACGTTCCTACAGTAACAGTTGTTATCAGGTTATTGTGATCAAAAAGAAAACTGTCGAACAAAGCGGACAGCTACAATTTTGACATACAGTACCTGCATAGCCCGCTGAATATAAACAAAATAGAGTTGACTCGTTAGCTGTTTTTGTTTCTTCTTGTAAACTTGTCTTTGATATGCTGGATGCTTTATTTATTATTATTATTATTATTTTCCATACATGCAGGTTCGATCACTCCCTGGTGTCGATTTTGTGGAAGAGGATAGCATGGGTTACATCGATGCGCATGACCCACCATCATGGGGAACTGACCGCGTAAATCAAAGAACAAAGACACTTGACCAGAATGATAATATGCATAAGTAATCGTGCGCTCTCCTGTTCGCTCATAGCCACGATATCATCAACCATTCACATGTTTCGTTCATGTTTCTTCACTTCACCATGACCGGACTCACTGGAGTGCCAAGTGTAA
>JZLH01S0120586.1:10305-28180 GCA_001188425.1 Eucidaris tribuloides
CAGAATTCCGACCATGTTTGAATTCACGGTGCCAGTGTTTTACAAGGTCATATGATGTTACTTTCATTTCATCAAAAGTCTCCCTTGGTGTGCGTCCTTTCAAATACAACAACCGGATCACTGCTTGACACTCAACAGGCTCCATTTCACACTTGAATCAGTTCAAACACCTGTAAATCAGAAACCACAATTAGTTCAGAGCTGTAATTTGCCACTTAATCTATAGAGATATAAATAATTGCACATGCAAAATTTCAGCTAGATCAAACAACTGGAATTGGGTCAGGGGCGTATCGTATGACATGAAAATCACACACTCTGAAATGCTTCTATTTTTGAGAAATCGATGGAAAAGTCAAGGGACCCATGACCATTTTTGCCATAACAAACATACATACAATATTTGTTTTCTGATCATTTGACATCATCTTTTAATTTATCAATCTTTTATTAATCTTGATGTAGAGAGCTTGTTTAAAGGTAAATGACATGAGTGCGGGTGGTCCTCAGCTTGGGCTGAAACTACTCTAGAATCATGTAAACTATGAAAGGATTCTCCTGTGAAAATCTTGTAGTCAAAGGTTGACTCATTCTAACATAACTAATGTCAATATCGCTTGTGGCAGGCAAACCTACTGTGTGGCTCTCTATGGGTCCTTATTTTTATCGTGCCCCAATAGAATTAATGTTCATGCTTGATTCTCCTTAAGTAAACAAATTAGAGACAAATCCTCCCGGGTGGGAGATCCACTCCAGCTGGTGTATAGTTGGTATACATTTCAACTCATTTAGTTCTTGAAGCATTTTCAAGTGTTCCCAATTATGTCACTAACTTTTAAGTGAATGGAAAGAAGATTTTCAGTGAAATTTACAATCTAGTGCAGTGGCATGGTTTCATAAACCCCTCAAAAAAAGTTTTGCAACTCGAATTCGAGAGTTGATATTTCTCTTGGTATTATAGTACAGCGTGTATCAAAAAAAAAGTAGACACTTACAAAATATTTTATAACACAGAAATTTCATGATCTAGAGATTAGTTTTGGATATGAATATTTTACCTAGGATCTAAGCTATCTGATGACACTGTTGGTTCTGGAATGTAAATTTCACGCATGAGTGAGCACAACCTACTTCTGTACAATCGGTCAAAAATGCGTTTACGCACAGAATTGTGTTCTTATAGTAAATGTTTAATGACTCATAGACCGGTGCTGCAGAAGCTCTCACCTTATGTGCACAAGTATTCGATCCTCAGCATGCTCAGAAAAGAGGTAATATGAACTTTGTGGCAAAAAAGACAAAAATGAAGCAATGATTCAGATATACCCCTAAGAAAGAAGGAAAATACCATGTGTGCAAGATGAACTGTGAATTGGAAAAAGAAATTGTATTTTCTTCCCTTTTAGGGGGTGGGGATGGGTTGTATCTGAATCATTTCTTCATTTTTAGTCAGCATGCTCAGAGAAGATCTAATATCAATTCTGTGACAAGAAAGACAAAATAAAGCAATGATTCAGATACAACCCACCCCACCCCCTAAAAAAGAAGAAAACATTTTTTTTTCAATTCACAGTTCATCTTGCTAACATGACATTTTCTTCTTTTTTAGGGGAGTATATCTGAATCATTGCTTCATTTTGTCTTTTTTGTCAAATACTTTGTTTTTTCAACAGCCACAGAATGTGGATGCCATGACTGAATGTCTGGAAGAAGTAGTCGATTCAACATGTCCAGGTGACGCAGCACTAAAGACAGAGGCAGGTTGGATTGCTGGGAAATATAACCAGCTTTTCCACTTGTTTGGCGCCTGCCACAGGGGCATAAATAGCGGCACATTCCTTGACGAAGCAACCATTGCAAAGCTGGGTAAGATCATGAAGAACAATTTGAAGAAAAAAACACACATGCATGGAATTAAATACTAATTCATTTCATGAGATTGGATATCTTGAGAATGACAAATGCTGCAAAAAATGGCCGAGATATATGACCAGTCAATTAAAGAAGACTGGGTAATCTTACTGAAATCATTTCAAACTTTTCAATAGTCAGAAAATTAAGAATTAATGAACAAATATATTTCTTACTTTGTGAGAAATGCACATATTCTTTTCCTTTCATTCCACAAATATTTTGAAGTGCATTCCAACAGTAAGTATTGAAAATAAGTAATATACAAAGGGGAGACAAAAATTCACTCTTTGATCCATGTTTCATTCATTACTTCATATGTGTCCAGATGAGAACATTCGAGACTACATGGCTTACTATCGGCAGCATTTCCCAACTGAGACAGTCACCCCAAAACAACACCTCCTGGAAAACCACACCATTCCTTGGATGGAAAAATGGCGAGCCTCATTTGGAATGATGGGCGAGCAGGGTGGAGAATCGGTCCATTGCCAGCTGAATGGGATCATGAGAGATCTCAGGGGATACCATGATGAATTGTGTTTTCAAAAAAGACAAAAAATGAAACAATGATTCAGATATACCCCTAAGAAAGAAAGAAAATGCCATGTGTGCAAGATGAACTGTGAATTGGAAAAAAAAATGTATTTTCTTCCCTTTTAGGGGGTGGGGATGGGTTGTATCTGAATCATTGCTTCATTTTTAGTCAGCATGCTCAGAGAAGATCTAATATCAACTCTGTGACAAGAAAGACAAAATGTAGCAATGATTCAGATACAACCCACTCCACCCCCTAAAAAAGAAGAACACATTTTTTTTTTTCAATTCACAGTTCATCTTGCTAACATGACATTTTCTTCTTTTTTAGGGGAGTATATCTCAATCATTGCTTCATTTTTGTCTTCTTTGTCCCAAAGTTGATATTACGTCTTCTCTGAGCATGCTGAGGATTGAATACTTGTGCACATCAGTTGAGAGTTTCTGCAGCACCCGTCTGTGAGGCATTAAACATTGACTATAAGAACACAATTCTGTGCGCAAATGCATTTTTGGCCGATTGCACAAAAGCTGGTTGTGCTCACTCATGCCTGAAATACCTTTCATACCAACAGTGTTATCAGATAGGTTAGGTCCAAGGTAAAATATTCATATCAAAAAATTATCTCAAAATCACGAAAAATATTTGTAATAATTTTTTTTCTTAGTGTCTACTTTTTTTTTATACACACTGTATAATTCTTGGTATCATTGAAAAGCCTGTCTATTTCCCTTTACAATGATACCTCATTTGCTACGATTATGGATTCACGCGCGCACACCAAAATGCTTCAAATGACCTGAAACATATAGTACTGTTAACAAAAAGTCATTTGGAGCATTTTAAAGTTTTGATGCGCCCATACACGTGCGCGCATGAAGTTTGGTCCAAGAGTTGACCCATGACCTTAGCTTGATCTCTGCCAAATTTGGTTGTTTTATTCGACTTAAGGCTTGAGATATTGCAAATATAGGTTAACTCTAACTTTTGGCTTATGATGTCACAGATAACGTCACACATTGACGAGACTACCATGCCGAGGTATTGACATGGGACATGACTATAATAAGTTACAAGACTATTGCTTTTATCATTCTTGAGTTATCACGAACACACAAAGTGACCAGAAAGAAACACAAATAAAGAAAATTCTGACAAAATCTACGGGTTACGCGGATCACCAATTATATACTATGATACCAAGAGAGATCTAAACACTCAAAGTTGAGTTGCAGAACTGTTTTTGAGGGGTTTATATATAAGTAAAAAACTACCAAATAATAATAATAATAATAGTCCATTCTTATATAGCGCATCATACCTATCGAAGATCGGTCTCTATGCGCTTGGATATTATTACCCTGGTCACTGGGATACCGTTCTAACCTGCACAAAGATGTGCACCATTTCCACTCCCTGGGGAGTATTCCTAGCTGAGCTGCCAAGTAGTACTCATCAAGCCAGACAAACTAAACAAAACTATTGATCATGATTTGATAATTCCTCTACAAAAAATGTCCACCTTGGACTATCTAAAATAACAATGTCAGAATTGTGAGCCTTGGTATTTGTTCCCGTGTTCATCGTGTCAATGCCGGTGGCCAGTTATAGTGTGGTGGCATTGTGGCAGCCCGGAAAGCTGCAGATGACGGGTTTGAATCCTGGTTCATGATTTCTGGCATGTTTGATAAAAATTATAGATCAGCAGTTGCGATCTAAAAATATAGAGAGACAGACAAATAAAAAAATATATTACATCGCATTTTCACCTCTCTGAATAATACATTTCATTCATATAATATGTGACCTGTCACTACAAAATGCACCATAAGTCAGAAAAAATAAGAAATTGTGACATTTATACAGTCTTACAGTAGAGACTCTATGCTTTAAAATGAAGTATAATTTGTCTAGGATGGAAGGAATAAACCCATTTAAAACCCCATTCACAAATATGGACTATCACCTCAACCATTATCAGGAAAGCAGAGAAAAACGGCTGCAAAGATAGTGATCATTCATGCGAAATAGGAGGCCTTTGACAATGGTTTCGCAGAAAGCTCAGTAAAAGAAGTCACTTTCCAAAAGGGAACTATGGATTGGACAATCCTTTTTATCTCTTAGAATCACCGACAATGAATAGGCCATAAAAGTAGCTTTGTGGTGATACCAAAATTATTGCAGGGGGACTTGATGATGCTGGATAACAAGCAATTATATTCAGGGTTACATTATGATTAATTTCACGATGTGAAGATCGGATGCAGCCAATATTTTGAAGCTCCTGCAAAAAAATGGTTAAGTTCAATTAAAAAACAGCAAACTTCTGAATCACTTCTGGCCCTCAATTTTGTAACAGATGAAAGATGAGTGTATGTATTATTAGGAAATATTAAAATCCTAGAATCAACTTTTGCAACTCAACTCAACTATTTATCGCATTTTCACAAAAACTTCCATTGCGACTTATTGATCGATTTGTGGTGACAGGTCACATATACACTATCTGAATACTGACCCAATCGACAATTTGTCATTTACCAGCATTCAGCAGTAGAGGGCGTGCTGTCCAAGAGAGTTTGGGCCCCCCGCAAACTTCCGGTTTTATATACAATAACATGGGTGAGAATTGAAAAGTCCCATAAAAATGACTGGTTTTGAATTTGTGCCATATACCCAACAAATTTTGATGCTACCTGTAAAGGTCACATGAAATCATAACGCAAATTTGTGACACTCTGACCTTATGTAGTAAAATCGTGAATTTGGCAGACGTCCCTGTGCATTATCTATGGAAGCTGGAAATAAGTTGGTCACACAAGTCGAACCACTGAAAACTACGCATGCACACACTGACGATAGCGCCCTCTATTGCCAAACTCCATATATTGTCGATACCAAGAATTGGTGGTATTGTTGTTTATAGAACTTACAGAATTACAAAAATCAATAATAAAACAAATAAATGCATTTTGTCTTTCAATATGTTTATTAATGATTATGTAGCAAATAAAAAATAAATAAAAACAACCCTTACTTGGCATTGAATTGATATTGCACATGTTCATGTCTTCTGTTTACCAGACTGCATTCACACTGACATGATGATCTGCACATCTCATTCATTTTAGGCCTTTTGTCAAAATTATGTACCCCCCTTGTACTTCAAATATTAGGAAATCAGAAATGTACAACCTGAAAAATCTGTTTGTTCAGTTAAATTGAATGATTACATAATACTTTTCACACCCTCAGTGGGTTTGTTTGTTGAACCACATGCAGAACCTTCATGTACATGTATGGACATACAGTATACTGGGACAAACGGGACCTTGCATCATTGCAGAAAATTCAATATATCTCGGATTAAAAACAAAAGGAAATACAAATATTTGGTATTGGAAAGTATGATCTTTCAGCGTTGTGACAATACCCAACATAACCAGGTTGTATATGATTTTCTTATAATATAAAAATAATTTTCACTTGGACCATTTTTTTGGAGACAGACTGTTTATTCTGGGCTACTGTAGAATGCCCATCATCTCTGAGTATATAGTGTACTGGGTTTCTCATTTCTTTTGGCTCTTTTTCCTCAGCTTGATGATGACAATGGCATTCCTCGCTTCTTTTATCCTCCACCATCGACCGAGACGATGCTCCTGCCCGACACCAGCGATGAGAAACGATCCATCGTTGGAAAACTGCATGCCATTCACAAATCCAACCTATCAATAACAACAAAACATTTTGGGCAAAATAAAATCACAAGAAGATGATGAAATTTGCTTTGGTAATGTATCCAAATTTATGAATATTTTTATGCTGCAGACTAGTGATGAACTATTTTTTTCATCTGTTTCTATGGATACATTTTCAATAATAAAAATGGAACTTGCATACATTATTTATTGCTATGTCTGGCAAGCCTTCAGCCAGCTTTCAGGTTGTAAAAAAGCAACATTTGCCAGAAAGGTATTCATAGAATTTGCACACTTTTCAAATTGAGTATCTTTGGACTCCAACTTTGATGCACTATTTCTAGTTTATCTAGGATTATTCTCATGACATTGTCATAAATACCTATGCATGAACATGTGCTGGCAATGCCTGGCATTCACTAAAAAATCAATCTTAAAATCAATCACAACATACAGAGTGATGACGTCCCACTGGTTCAGAAATATGTGGGGATAATAGCCAAGACATAACTCAGTGCAACTGCAGCTCTTTTATTAGTAGGAAAAACCAGCAAAGATCTTGAGATGATTGTGTGACCTTAACTTGGTATGCATTGATTGTGTGACCTTAACTTGGTATGCATTGCACACAACCATTCACCTCAAGCCATCATAGACAGTGTAGTTGTAATCATGTCAAGATTTCATTTTATTCTATCCAAATTGATTTTTATAAGAACCTACAATAGTATAGCAAAAAAAATGCATTCACAGGCCATTTGAAAACCAGAAATGTATGTTTAGTGAAACGCTTGTATCCCTCGGTCAATGAATTCTCCCATTAGTGTCATCTTTTACCCTTAGTAAACCTCTGAAAGCTTTTGCTACCTTGAATGACCACCCATAAACCTCCATTGAAAGTATGAATGAAATCTGTGAAATGTGGCTGGTAGAGCACATACAAGAAATGTGACATGGCATCCTATAAGAGTCGAAACACAAAGAGCACTGTCACAGAAAAGTGTTGTTGGGGACTCCCCCCCCCCCCTCAATAGAGGAATACATTTTTAATTTTTAAGGAGTTATTTTTTTTCAGAGCCTTGGGGCGATTTTTGAATTTTAAGGGGCTGTTTTTCCTACCTCTGGGGCTACTTTTTCACTTCACGTCATGCAATTAGGTAAAGCACAAAAATACATATAGCACCTTATTGCACTATTGTTATGACAAACTCCTTGGGCCTTGAAAATGATTTTGTTACAATAAAATTTTGTGGTATCATGAATGAAAAACAAGGTGCAAAGATATTTGAAATTCCATACCTGCAAAATTGCTTTGTTATGATGAAGTTGTTGTCAATTCACTATATTTGTTTCAGAAATCTAGAGCCTACAACTATAAAGTAGTAATTTAAACATCACAATTTGGCACTATAATACATTTTTAATGGGTTCAATGTTGTTTTTGGATGTCTGGGGTGACAATAGAATACTTTGTGAAAGACTGGTGGAAAACTTGTCTGATCAACGGAAACTATACTTGGGCTTTAACTGTTATCAAGCAAAATTTTGAAAAACACCCGACATTTCCCATAGGTAAGGTACATACCGCTACATGTTCTCCAATAATTTAAACATCACATTTTGGCACTATATTAAATTTTAAGTGGGTTCAATGTTGTTTCTTGAGGTCTGGGGTGACAATAAAATAATTTGTGAAAGACTGGTGGAAAACTTGTCTGATCAACCAAAACTATACTTAGGCTGTAACTGTTTTTAAGCAAAATTTTGAAAATATATACACAAAATATATGGCATATACAGTAGTCTTCAACAAGTCTTACCAGTGGTATTGTGAGTAGTGGAGCCAGGGACCGATACCCTTCCGAACATTGCCACAGCCTGATACACCCATCCTTGGAACCTGCTGGTGAGAAACATCATGGCTGCTATTTACAAAGGCAATTTAAAGTTAAATGACATGATTGGGGGTAGTCCTCAACTTGGGTTGAAACTATTCTAGAATCAAGTACACTGTGCAAGGATTCTACTGTGAACATTTTGTAGCCGCAAGTTGACTTGTTCTAAAACAACTTCCATCAGTATGCCTTGTGACAGACAAATCTGTTGTGTAGCTCTCTATGAAATGTCTTTCTATCAGGGCTTGAGAGAAACAATATGCTAGTATGTTCAGGCTTGATTAAGCTTCAAATTCAAGATAAGTCCTTCCAGTCAGGATATACACTCCAGCTGGTGTATCAATTGCAGGAAAAAAACAAAACAAACAAAAGCCCCCCCCCCAATGAAGTTCCCGACCATTACGCCTCATATGCCTCATTCATTTACTTGTATGTTGAACAGCACTCCTGAGATATTGTGGTAACAATCCCAATTCAAACTTGTACGAGACCCTGTGACCTTTGAACTCCCAAATCAAATAAGTTCATTGATGCTTCATGGTACATACTTAACCCCAGGATCATTAAAATCCAATTATCAATTATTACACTATTAAATAGTAACATGGTAACGGACGAACAGATGCACAGACGGACAACTTGGAAACATGATGTCTTCAGCGACCTTTGTGCATAGGCATGCAAAAATATTTCATAGCCAACCACCTACATTCATGTGAGTAAAATGTATAATTATTATTGATTGGATTTCTGTGTATTTGACTAATATATTACCTGATGCCACAAGATCGGTCCCTTGCAAGGCAGCAACCGAAGTAATCCAGTTTTCCTTTGTTGATACGCCCTCTGTTGCCCCGTCACAGCCAGAGTGTGCATTGTGCATCACACTTAATGGTTTCTTCTTCATTACACTCCATAAAGCAAGAGAACTGCCAATATAATCATACAAGAAAGATTTCCGAGTCAGCTATTCATTTCCTGGTAAGTTGCATTCAGACTTTCATGTGGTCCTTGTCCAATAATCTTGTCCTGATACTTGCGTCTTACCCAGTTAAAGGTAAATGACATGATTGGGGGTAGTCCTCAACTTGGGCTGAAACTACTCTACAATCAAGTAAACTATGCAAGGATTCTCCTGTGAAAATCTTGTAGTCAAATGTTGACTCATTCTAAAATAAACAATGTCAATATCACTCGTAGCACGGAAACCTGCTGTGTGGCTCTCTATGGGGCTTATTTTTATCGTACCCGGATAAAATTAAGATACTCCTATGTTTATGCCTGATTCTTCTTATTTAAGTAATCAAATTACAGACAAATCCTCCCAGGTGGGAGATCCACTCCTGCTAGTGTATAGTTGGTATATATTTCAACTCATTTGGTTCTTGAGGCATTTTCAAGTGTTACCAATCATGTCACTAACCTTTAAGGTATGGAAATACAATTTTGTATTTTCCTATATAGTTTAAAGATTGAGTTTGGGATTTGCAAGTCCAGCACTTCCCTTCATTATCAATACCAAACGGTAGTTTAGTACGTACAAATGGTGTGTTGGAAGTTTGAGATCCATACGTCATGAATTTGTTGTTTTATGAGAAAAACTAATAACAATATGTTACCAGAATATTGTTCTTTCCACGAATTTAAATTTTGCTGAAATTGCAAATCACGGTTATGTATACGTTTGCATAACCAGCAGAGCACACTGATTGGTTAAACAGCTAAACTCCACGCGACCTTCGACTAGTGGCTGATCAGACAATTTTGGAACGGCCCGTGCACGTCGACGTCACTGTAAATTCTGAAGTTTAAATGTCCAGATTTTCACCACAACTATGTTTTCTATCCAAAGGTTCTATGACAGGTGTTTATCTATACTAATCTTCACATTGTGAACGATTGAGCTGATTTCATTCATTTTGCCATTTTCTGATGTGCAAATCCCGTACTCTGTCTTTAAATGTTCATGAGCTGTTTACCACGTATTTGGTCAATCATTCATGAGCAGCACTGTTTCAATAGACACTCCACTTGTGAGACGAGGACTTATCTAACTGACAAAAAGATTCTGAGACTGAAGCTGAGTTTATTACATCTGTTTTAGATGATGATTTTGGGTGCTGAATTCAAGTTGTGCCTGCTTGTTTCTCCCATTTATGATAACGGTTGAAGTGAATGCATTTATGTTGAGCCCTTTTTATATAAAAAAGGACAAAAATACAGAGCTGAGCTTAAATAACGCCATTTGAAAGAAGAACTATGTTTTAACAAGCACAAAAACATGTTGGTGGTTTATGATCTTGGATCAGTGCTTTCAGCCACTCTCTAATATTACCACAGTTCACTTGTGGCATTACAAAGTTAATTTCCTCTGAAAGTGCTCTGACAATATGACTTCCGAACATAATTTTTTTAAAGTCCTTAACAATTTAATAAGCATGAATATCTGATGACAATTCTGGCATTTACAAACAACCAATACTGCTATTTCATTCATTTTCTAAGTTAGAAAAAGTGCTCCCAAAATGAGACTTTCGAGCACGATTTTTTGAGAAAGTACATATCGTGTGAGGGGATATCCCCCCTCTCACACCTCCCTTCTTGGTCTTTTTGCTCCCTTGCCACTTGTGCCCCCCCACTCCCGTGTTTTAGGGAGCCATTTTGAAAATATCACCAGAGCCATTTTTCATTTTACCAGAGCCATTTTCAGTTTCCCAGAGCCATTCTTTTTTTTTCAGGATTCAGGTAATAATCATCATGATTTTGCATCACAGTTTGCCTTGCTTGTTTAATAACAAATTCATGTATCATTTTATCATATACTAACTATAATATAGATGTATTTCCTATCAGTCTGTCATTTAAATAATGTGTCCATCACTCCATTTACTGATGTCAAAAAGAATAGCTTCAGGAAGGATGAAGTTTATTAAATTTGAACTAGAATTGGTACTTACAAGAATCCTTTTCATAATTTCCAATTTCTTATTTGATAAAAACTCTCTTGAAAATTATTTTTGAAGTATTCAATGCACTGCTGATAGAATGCATTATAATCCCAACAGTAAAACTGCTACAAGTTGTGAAAAATAGGACCCTTGGATTATCGGAGTTTCAACTCGATGCAGCAGTGCCGCACCCGTGATTTATAAAAGCCCACTCAGTTACACGTCAGAGAACATCACTGCAAGGAAGTAAAGACTGCTGCGCTGGCTGCCTAGCTACTATACGGGCACTGACGGCAGACTTGGACGGGAGCGATTTTCATGTTGGGAGTCGCTCGGTACTTAGCAGTTTTAGGCTATTACGAGAGCGATCTCAGAGCAGACGACAACGAAAATCGCTCGTCGCTCCCGAGTATTTTCACCGCGGCCCCCCCCCCCAGTCAAAATCCTGGATCCACTACTGCACACACATACACAAACGCACATGTTTGGACATATCCTGTAAGTAATTAATATATTCAGTTTGGAATTTTTTTTTTTCAAATCACTTACCCATCATCAGCTCCAGATATAAAATGCTCTTCATTTATTAACCTCACGCAGTCAACAGATCCACTACAATAAGAACAAAATGCAAAATGCAAAGTCAATATCATTTCATTGCGAGATGAAAAATGCACAATGATAATTAACAGAGGAACACCATACCAGATTACCCATTATGCAATCTTTCTTTCATAGCTCATGGAATCATCAGGTTAACCTTGAATCTAGTTCACACCAAATGGTGCAATATGGCCATAGTGTGTAGTCTATTCATTCAAGTTTGACTGTTGTCAACTCCTTGAAATAAAACAAGGAACTACATTAATTTCATGGGTTTGTAAAACAATTTTAGTTCGCAAAATTTTATACGTGAATTCAGTCCGGTTGAGGGAGGAGGATGCGCCGAATAGAGTAAAGTGGAGAGAGGGGGTGAGGGTGATTTCTGCGAGTGCGAGGTGAATCCGGCCACCCCCGTAGTCTAGGACTAAACTGGACTTAAAACCTGGATTTCTACTACTTCTCTGACATTCCATGACTTTCCAGAGCAGAAAACTGAATTTCCATGATAGTTTTCTACATGATTACAATATATCAAGCTTCCAATCAAAGGTCAACATCAATAATGACCATAGTGACCCAAACTCATACTTCAGTCCTACCAATTTAAACTAGAAATATCACTGAAGGAGATTAATACCCTTGCCTCATCACATACCTGACTCATTGCAATATGCTGTTACCATGGCAACGCAGTTTCCGACACATGTAAAAAGTATGTCTTTTCCATCTTCACCTCAAGAGCAATGTGTGACCCAATTTTCATGAGGATTGGTCAAAATCTGTAGAAGTAGTTCGATCTGCAAGATTTTTACCTGATTTATTACCAAAAAGATACCATTACCATGGCAATGCAGTTTCCAACACATTCATAAAATGTGTCTTGCACATCTTCACTTCAAGACCAATGTGTATGCCATATCTCATGAGCATTGGTCAAAAACTGAAGTATTTCGATCCGCAAGATTTTTACCTGATTTATTATCATAAATATGCCGTTACCATGGCAACGCAGTTTCGGACACATGCAAAAAATGTGTCTTGCACATCTTTACCTCAAGACCAATGTGTGACCCAATTTTCATGAGGATTGGTTGAAAACTGAAAAAGAAGTTCGATCCGCAAGATTTGCAACGGACCGCCCGACCAACCATACGCTGATTCCTATATACCCCCTTCAAACTTCATTTGGCGGGGGTATAAATATCACCTCTTGCAACTCTTTGTTGGTTTTGTGATGCCCGGTCCGCCTCTTGCAACTCTTTGTTGGTTTTGTGATGCCAGTCCACTTACCTGTGACCATGGAAGATCAGCTGAGATTCTTCCAGCACTTTCCATATTCTCACTGAGTTGTCCCTCCCCCCGGACGTAATGGCACGGTCCCTCGTCAGGCTGTCAATGGCTGTAATGACATCCTGGTGACCAAACCTACACATCAATTGTTATCAAACACACAAAAAACATAAATTTCATTGATTGAATTCTATTCATTCTTTTCTTCCTTCCTTTCTGCCTTCTTTTAGTCTTCTTTCCCGTTTTCCTTTTTTTCTTCTATTTTTTATTAATTGCCATCCAGTATACTGTGTTTAGTCTTATTCATTTTATTTTTTCAATGTTTAGGTGGTGTTCATATCTATAATGCTTAATAATGCTGCATTTATTGCCATGTCTTTTTAAATGTGTCAATGTTCTCATATGTTTTGATATCTATGCAATTATTTTCATCTTTACACTGTGCTACGTAACCTATGTTCATATGCCTGTCTAATTATCAGACTGTATATCAAATTTTACACTTTGCATTACAATAAAATGATTTTGAATATGAATAAGTAATTTTGATAAGTCTGCTTCTGTAGAAACCACTTTTAAATGAAAACAAAAAAATCCTGAATAAATTTATCATACAGTACAGTTGCCCCACCAATGAAAACATAGAAAACTTGATAAAATTCATAAAAAGGCCTAGTCCCAAAATATGTTCCCAAATCAGTGCAAGGCACTGCAAAAACCACTGAATTTAACAAATTACTTTTAAATTACCTACACATTTTCTAATTTTGCTGGGCGCTTTGCACGCAAAATTTTATGTTTCAATTTTGTGCGCAAAAGATCTGGACATTTTGCTCCCCCCCCCCATCAGAAAAAATGGATCAACAACCCCAGACATTCACCAAATATATTTATAAAAGCAAACACCCAACAATTATTTTAGCATCACACGGAGTCAAATATTACCATAATTCATTACCAAACGTAAAAGCAAACACCCAACATTTATTTTACCATCCTACAGAGCTGGATATTACCATAATTCATTTCTGAACGTAAAAGCAAACACCCAACATTTATTTTAGCGTCATACAGAGCCGACTGTTACTTTAATTTATTTCTTCCACTAAATGCAAACTCCCAACATTTATTCTTTATTTTTACTTACAAACAGAGCCAAATGTTACAGCAATTCACAGTTCTTGCTAAACACAAACTCCTACCATTCACTCCTTCCACTTAACACAATTTCGGGATGTTCAACACCACAGAATCTGTTGACATCATGTCATATTTTCTTGAAATTGCTGTTTTGTCCACAATTCATTTGACAAAGTGCCTGTTGACGACAGCACTAATACGCACATTTCACATTTTCTTTTATCCAGTTTAATATTACAAATACAGGCGTGTCCATTGTGCATTTAACTACAGTGCACTCTCGTTATAAAGAAGTCCTTGGGACCCATGAAATTGTTTCTTTAAAACGAAATTTCTTTATATCAGGGTGGCAAAAACAAAAAGAATACAAAGGGAATCAAAGATATTGGACGAGAGATTTTACTTCTTTATAATGAAATTTTTTTATATCAGTGTTCTTTATAACGGGAGTGCATTTTGATGTTTTGGCTAACACGTTGCTGAGCAGCGAATACCTTCTCTGCAGCTTCAAGCATGGGGTCAAGTGAGAACTGAACTCCTATAACACCTCTCTGGTTATATTATCTGGTTCAACAGTGTATATCAAAAAAGTGGTACAAGTGAAAAGTATTTTTTATTACATGAAAATATACAAAAGTTATGACGGGTATTTTCATAAAACTAAAAGTCGACCATACATATTCTAATATGATTTATTTTGTTTTATTTGATTTTATCAATTCTGCGTGTGATGAAATTTCTGAATGATGCGAAATCGCATTTGTACATCTGTACACATATGCTACATATGTACATTTTGTATATACATTGTTCAAATTATCTTTAGACAAACAAACCATACAATATATGAGTTACACCTCATCTGAAAGAGCAGACTCTGCTCTTTCTGATGAGGTATAACTCATATAACCTTAACGCCTTATTAACCCTTTGGATGCTATAATGTAAAATATAGTCGAAAATCTCGAGATTTTTCATTAATTATAAAAAAAAAAACCCGAAGACATTCAGAATCTGTTATCGGTGTGATACGACCTTTGAGCATAAAGCTGTCAAAAAAAAAAAAATCCCCAAACCTAAACTTGGGCTTTAATTTCAATAACAAAACAAAATAGTTTTACTTCTCAGAACCAAGGTGAACAAAGGGACGGGTTTCAAAACATAAAAGTTCAAATTTCTTTCTACTGTGGAAGGGGACATCCATACGTTTTTCATAACCGCTCTTGATTTCGGACTACAAACCTGCAATGCCATCACCCCCCCTCCCCCCCCCTCCCCGAGATTTTTCATTAATTAATTTAAAAAAAAATTAAAGACATTCATAATCTATTATTGCAGGGTTATGACTTTGGGGCATACAGCTTTCAAATAAAAAAAAAAACCCAAAACTAAACTTGGGCTCTAACATCAAGAAACACAAAGTATAACATAAGCCTATCTTATGAAGAATAAATGTTTCTCTTTGTTCTTTCATCATTATTTTTGTAATCACGGTTGATAATTTGTTTTGATTTTCATTGTTATTAACACATTCTGTTTAAAAAAGTCCCTGTTGATTTTATCCATTAATACGAAAAGTGGTACAAACTCGGGTTTGACCGACTGCACAAAAGTAATCATAACTCTTGATTACCAAAAGAAAATTAGATGAAATAAAATGTATGAAAAAGAATAATTGTTCTGCTTCAATATGATATCACATAACCACATCTTTTGAGAAAAATATAATCCCTAAAATATATGTTTCCAGATTGTACCATTTTTTTGATACACACTGTAGTGGGATTTTGGACTGCTTCTATCTTCAATCTTACAATGTCTCCACGTAGGCCATCTCGTCCAGATTCCAAATCTTGACAGAACGATCATGTGACGCACTGAACAGCTGATGAGTACCTTTCCTAAAAGCTAGGCCCTGGATTGGGAAAAATCAAAACAATTTTAAATTCTAGATTGTGCGATGAATGGTGGGTATAGCTTCCAGTGCTATGTTATGGTCAACAGTCATTATTTACTGATAATTAATGTTTTTTACCAAATATTTAAACATCCCACTGTCAAGTACTTGCTCGTCAATTGTTTTTGATCTAAGAGAAAAATGGGCACGGTGAATCAGGTCAACCCGAGTATTCATAGATTTTTACTTTTTATAGCACGAAATCATTTTTAAATACGCCTTTGGTAATGTATGCTTGTTTTATGCATACCTTTCAGACAAAGGTTGCTCTTGACAACCTAATAGTTCCCGGACATAGCAACATGCAAGTTGCAGTTTTATTACGGAAGACATATTCATAAAAACAATTGAAAGAAATAGCACATCACAAGGCTGCATAAGAGAAATTATCATAAAATTGAATACATCACCAAAGAGCTCTAATGGTTGCTTATACAGCATGTCTCACAAAGTGTGCAAATGAAAAGCATCGTCTTTGGCAATTATAAATACTTTGTGATGTGATGCTTACATCAAAGTCAAGGGCTTAGCATTTAAATGCCTTTTGTTCTATTCAATTTGCTTATTTTAATCTTAAGATATGTTCAGGTAACAATGAAAGAGAAAAATTAACTAGGGAAGAGAGCCTACATGTAATGCTATCATTGACTGTTGTAAAAGTGGCACAACTGTGATTTTACCTTTTCGTTGTTAACTAAACACATCTCGAGATGAAAACAAGCAAATCGAACAGAACAAACGGCATTTGAAAGTTAATAGTATGCCTGTGACATTGATGTAAGCATCACATCACAATATTTTCAAATTGCCAAAGAGGGCACTTTTCACATGCACAATTTTTGGAGACACATTGCTAGTGAGGGTGAGGAGAGTGACTCACTGATATGGCATCCCTGTGACCTTTGAAGGTGTGTTTCCGCTGGAAGGTGTGGGGGTCCCAGACATGAATCACTTTGTTCCTACAACCAGACACCTGTGGGATTGAGGCAGAAGATTGTTAACTCTTTGAAACACATGATTCCCATAAGAGGAACGCATGCTCAGAAGATGCTGCACTATTCATGTTTGTCAAAAATTTTAGAGATGTTATGGCCACCCAGCAAAAGGGCCTTAGAGAGAATACACAGTACTGGTTGAGTACTTGCAGAACAACATCATTTTAATATCAGCTGCTTTCAAACCTTCTATGAACAGATGGTATTCTGAAATGTCACTATAGTACAGGAGAGAGTAGTTAAAAAAAACAGAACACTTCGTTTTTGACAAATCTGCTACACAAATCCCACTGCAGACAAAGTACTAACACAGAAATCAATATGTGGGACTGGTGAACTGTTGACGTATACACTTTAGCTTCGGAATGGGAACTTCCAATGGAAAACTTCACCTGTTCAAATTGCCAATCCCTCAACTTTTTATTGCATATGAAGTGAATTAGTTCCACATTATAATGCAAATGTAATATACTCTCACCTTGAAACCAATGAAGTGTAAAAATTTGATGAAAGATTTTCCATGATCAACCAGTACTGTGTATTCTCTTCAACACTATGTTTGCTCTAATTTGAGAAATACCTCCTCATTTGATATAAAAATATCACACTATGTTAATTTTTATGTGAAAAAAACCAAAGGCAGGGCTCGACACTAACACTTGCCCGCTTGCCCGGGGCAAGTAAAATTTCATGTCGGGCAAGTAAATACTCAAAATGTTAAACTTTAAGTAAAATTTTGATCATAACATGTCCAAAATCTTACCAAAATTGAACAAAGTATGTCAAATATTTTGTATTTAATTTAACTTAATTTTATCATTATTTTTTTCATTGTACTTAATTTCATGAGTCTTTAAATTTATAAATCACATTTTTTGCAACCCTTAAAACATCCAA
>JZLH01S0120617.1:1763-20273 GCA_001188425.1 Eucidaris tribuloides
CCCCCCAGTAAAAACCTGGTCTGAAATAGCCCAGTTAAAATAGGGTTAAAGTGGAATGAAACCCAGACATCTTCCTACGTTCAAAGAATACAGGACAATTCAAGAAGGAAATTAGTGAAAGTTTGAACAAATTTGGTTGAACGGTTCAAGAGTTATGATTGTTCAAAGTTTATTTAATCCTTGATATGGAGGATTCTTAAATTGGCAATTCTACCAGCTTTTTAGATGAACGTGTGGAGAACTCCCCATTGGTTTGTGTACAAATCTAATGGGAAGATCTCCACACTTTCATCTAAAAAATGGGTACAATTGCCAACTTAAGGATCCTCCATAACAAGGATTAAATAAACTTTGAACAATCATAACTTTTGAACCATTCAGCCAAATTTTCTCAAACTTTCACTATTTTCCCTCTTTTATTGTTCTGTATTCTCTGAATTCAGGAAGATGTCTGAGTTTCATTCTCCTTTAAGTGTAACAGCCACCTTCATATGGCTTAATTCACTTCACAGTGTCAAGGCATGGGACAACAGTAAAGAAATGACAAATCAGTTAAACCAGTCATTAAAATTAATAAGTTAATTAATATTTTTAGCCTTCTTGCTCTACTCATTATTTATTTGTTGCCTCCAGTGCATGTATTACTGAGGAAACTAAAATTATGGTTGTACATGTATGATTATCACAAATTTGTTTTATTACTGTTACCATCAAAGAAAACATGTATAACTAGAAATGATTAAATAGAACTACTGTACCAAAGAATTGTGCAAGTGCAAATGAATGGGATGCATTCTTTCACATCATACATTTTTTTCAATTACCTTTCTACCTCTCCTCCTCCTCATTATCATTAATAAAAGATATATGACATGTTTTCAAAGAGGGGTAAGGGTGGGGGTGGTGGAACGACTGGACGCATAAAATTACACTCAGGCTAACCTATGCAGGATGCTATGTTATCACCGGGTACCTGCATCCCTATGCCCACCCCAATATAACTAGCACTCACTTTTAACTCGTTCCCTCCGAGATTCTGTACTTTCCATATAGTTAACACATGGTACATCCAGTTCACATTGCCAAAGGGTTAAATGGAGGTGCTTGAGCTAGCCTTGATTACGGTAAATATCATAGTAATATTAAATTTTAAACCCCTATTTTACATTTAACGAGTTACTGCTTCCAGCATTACAAGGCCACTATGCTAAACAAAATACATCTAACATCCACAATGGTGTTAAGACAAAATAAATAAAGTTTAGTGTTCCATTATGAACATTATATAATAACCAATGATGATACTAACATGTGAACTACATAATATTATCTATAACTTTGAAGAGAAATTGAAATTTACATTTAATCAACAAAATAGACTTACAGCAAAGTACTACTCATTCTACAGTGTGTTCCAGAAAAAACAGAACCCTAAAGCAAGGCTTATTGTGCGGAAGCAATGGGGCGTGTGATTGCAGAAATACATTCAAAATAAACTTTGACTTCTGTTCTTTCAAATGATACATTAAGCAAACCTATTTACTCATGCATCTCTGAGTACCATAACTTTAAAAATTTAAAGTGAAAAACCATTTGTTACGCTTGTTAGCTTTGACACTGTGCACACCAGCTGTCCATCTCTTTCTCTTCATGGTGTGCACAGTGTCAAAGCCAACAAGCGTAAAAAATGTTTTTTCACTTTCAACTTTTAAAGTCATGGTACGCAGAGATGCATGAGTAAATGGGTTTGCTTAATGTATCATTTGAAAGAGCATAAATAAGTTTATTTTAAACATTTGCTTTCAATCATATGCTCCATTGTTTCCACACAATAAGCCTTTGTTTTAGGGTTCTTTTTTTTTCTGGGATGTACTGTAGTGCGACCAATGTTTAATCTTAAATTATGACATTGAAATAAAATTTTCAGTTTATTTTCCAAGCAAGGTTAATGGTCCTGGGGTGATAAGTTAGTACATGTATATTGCACTTTCATGGGTACATACTTTTAAACATATTAATTTCTTGTTATTTATACAACTAATAGGAACACCCAGACTTAAGCATGTTAACCAACAATGAAAACTTATCATTTTAAATTATATTAGTGAATTGGTCATCAGTAAATACAGTAGTGTAAGTAGTG
The DNA here is from genome assembly GCA_001188425.1 of Eucidaris tribuloides. Taxonomy (NCBI): domain Eukaryota; kingdom Metazoa; phylum Echinodermata; class Echinoidea; order Cidaroida; family Cidaridae; genus Eucidaris; species Eucidaris tribuloides. Next base: position 3,907 of record JZLH01S0120617.1, read on the forward strand.
TTCCCACTAAAATTAAGATGGTCATTCAGTACAACATTAACTACATCTTTGCTGAATTCATAGGAAAATTAAAGCTTTACTTGTCCACTTTACATCATTATAATCCACATTGCATATCAAACATTAAAGGTATTGGCTAACATTTACCACAGTTAAAAAAAAATCTGAACCACATGATTCCCCATGTTACCAGTGACTTTGATGAGGTCTAAAAATGAAGCCCTTAAAAAAAATTGTATTTCAAAATGATTATTTAGTGCTTTAAAAAAGTGAAAATCGTAAGTTGACCAGATTCACTTGCTCATTTCCTCCCATAGACTTACTGTGTGTACACCTAGGCTATTAAAATTCGCCCTGAGTTTTAATTGCTTATTCATGCATACCTTGCCATTGACAGCATAACTGTCCAAACTTTTGTATTCAAGGGTGTTCATTTGTCCATTTGAACACTTCTATGTAGCTCAGATATCAAAGTTTGACAATTTTTTTAAATTGAAGCTCCACAATGTTAGCCTATCACTTTAATATAACTCAGATGTTTGGAAAAAAAAAAACATTTTCCTTTACACTGTAGTTTTGATATGCAGAATATCTCCAATTATGAACAGTCCTTACAATCAGGATCTGGCTTCTCAGTAGTAGTACAATTTCAATGTTGTGACATTAATGTTCTTGATAGTTACAGTGCAATTAACAAGTTGGTTACTTCTGAGTTAAAAAAATATGGTCAACCTGTACATTTGCTTGACATAAAGAATCCATTTTCATAATAAAACACCCCCCCCCCCCAAAAAAAAAGAGTGAAAAGTCTCTTTGAATTCTCAACAGGAAATGAGCTGGCTTGTATGTTAACAACACACTGTGTGTAATATAAATGATTTCAAATAAGCATTGTGACATTTACTAACAAATTCAAACATGTATTTTATTATCGGGGTAACAAATGTTTGTACCGGTGAGAAATGTTGATAAATAAATGCATTTTTTTTTAATACAATGCAGATCATGATAAAATCAGTGTTCAGCATAGATGGTTCAAAAAACAGACAAATGTGCAATGGGCAATAGAAATGACATGACTTTGCAACCTAAACAATTGATTTGATTGCCTGCATTAGACAAGTCTTGTTCATTGATCAACAAACAATAATTGACTATCTCCAACACCAATAACCAGCATATTTCGGGGCATATTTTTACTCCAAGTAAATATATTTATCCTTTTCTGAATGTTGGGTGAAAGAAATGTACCTCTCAAATTTATTCTACTGATGTTGCATTGGTTACATCTCCATGCATTGTGTATGGAATATAAGACATAATCTATTGAAGTTGTAGTTCTTTATACATAAGTGTATATGTAGTGTGTGTGTGTGTGTGTGTGATGGTGTGTGTGTGTGTGTGTGTGTGTGTGTGTGTGTGTGTGTGTGTGTGTGTGTGATGGTGTGTGTGTGTGTATGTGTGTGTGTGTGTGTGTGTGTGATGGTGTGTGTGTGTATGTATGGGTGAGTCTGTATGGACTGAAACCACAGACTGACGTTAATTATCAATAAATAACTCAAATATCACAAATATGCTTCATATTTTCAGTAATTTTGTTTGACATTTTCAAAGCTGAATATTATTATTGTCAAATTTGCCTATTATTTCCAAATATTTCATGTGTAAAATATGGTAGCCAATGTAAATCTACCTGGCAAACCATAAAGCTATTTGTCATACAAGTAATGCTGTGTATATTGTAATCTTCTATAATTGTATAAAATTGTGTGATATTGTGCATTGTTATACAATACATTTATTGTATTTTCTGATACACCACATGTCAAGAGTCTTCAAATATTCAACTTGCAAACTTTTTTTCTTCTATAAAATCAAAATTAAAAGAAATTGCACATTTAGTACTATGCAAAATCCAGCTAACCAGCTTCCAATCTTTAATATGTGCTTTACATTTTCCTCAACAAGTTTTATATCACGATATTGTACAGCATCAAATTCTACAGGTAAGAAACCAGAAACATTGCAGTGTACTTTTATACAGGCAAACCCCGTTTTAACAAGCACTGGTATAGCGAGGACCCGCTTATTGCGAGGACATTTCTCGGGTCCCAATCTTTCTTCCATAGACCTCCGTGTATTATGCTTCTCATATAACGAGATCGGGTACAGCGAGGTAAATTCCAAGCCTAAATATATAGAAAAACAAAGGAAACTGACCCTGTTATAGCGAGCATCCACCTCAGCTTATGTCGGCTAGTGAGCGCAAGCGATGTTTCACGCTGTGAAATCAACTCCTTTTTTAAGATGTTGATCAACACGTCGGACATGCTACACCCACTGATATCCCCGGAGAACAGTGGCTACACCACCGCGCGTTGTACACACTTCCTATCACAGCACGAGGACCCGTGCCAGCCAGCACATGTAACACGTCTCCTTCCCGCCCGTTGCACCATTTTCGGTAACGGGGAAGTTGAAATCCTTGTTCACTTACATTTTCAGTTCTGCTGTTTGAGTTCAGTGACTTACATGTATTTAGTTAGTAGATTCAGTTTTATATGTTTGCAAAACTAGAGAAATCACTTCAGTAGCGATAGATGTCTTGCTAATGCATAAGTAGTCCCATGTGCATACATTTTTGTGTGTTTCTATCACATACTTCTATAGCAAGCAATCGGCTATAGCAAGGAAAATTGTGGGTCTCAACGTCTTTACAGGGTTTGCCTGTACCAGTAGCTTCTAGATGGTTGTGTCAATCATGTGAATATTTTACAAATAAACTGTTCATGCCATTGTAAAGTTCTACAATTTTTACGAGAGATATTACTCCATACATCACTATGCTGACGTGAAAACTCAAAGAGCATCAACTGTTCCTCACAGAAATCATTAAAACATAGAATAACACAAGGGGAATACTGTGCAAAATATACCTCCCAAATTGTTGTGCTTAAAAGATTGTAATTATCATGAAAACTGTTATACAAAAATTAAAGCTTTTGATTACCCTAGGCTCTCAATTTTTCATTAAAAAAGGGGGAAAAAAAGTAAGAAAACTAAGTATCTGACTGAATCCTGCTGCACATTAATCAAGTTAATGTAAAAGACTGTTTCTAACAAATCCTACCTCTGAAACTGGATAATGTGTGTAGTTAGCTGATATTCAAGAGTCATATCACTTACAAGGATATCACCAGTTATAAGTACATCTTATGACTAGCAATCCTTGTTTAAAGGGAGAAAGGACTTAAAGCCACTGGCTAACATTTACCACAGTTAAATGTGAGCTACATAATCCTCCACGCTCCAATTGTCTTTGATAAGGTCTAAAAATAAAGCCCTGAAAAAAATTGTATTTCAAAATGATTATTTAGTGCTTTAAAAAAGTGAAAATCGTAAGTCAATCACCTGCCCATTTCCTCCAATAGAATAATGTGTGTGGATCTAGGCTATTTTTTACTCGCCCTGAGTACTTATTGTTTCTTCATTCATATCTTGCCAGTGGCAACATAAATTTCCAAACTTTTGTATTCTAGGGTGTTTGCTTGTCCACTCAAACACTACTACACGTATGTAGCTCAGATAGCAAAGTTTGACAATTTGTTTAATTTGAAGCTCCACAATGTTGACCTATTGCTTTAAAAACTATCCCTACAAGTTCTCACCTTCATGTTTGTGTGAGAATACCACATACTGACAAAACTGGCAAAAACTTAGCTCTGAATGTCAGTATATGTAAAACAGAGTGGATTTTGGTACATCATCATCAAAATCATCCTTTTGACCTATTTCTTTCTCATGAGAGAAAGTTGGACCACTGGACTAACTACATTCCTTAAAGTCGAATGAAACCCAGACACATTTCTGCATTCAGAGATTACAGAACAATACAAAACTAAAATTGGTGAAAGTTTGAACAAATTTGGTTGAACGGTTCAAGAGTTATGTTTGTTCAAAGTTTATTTGATCCTTATTATGGAGGATTGTTAAATTGGCAACTCTACCAGCTTTTTAGACGAAAGTGTGGAGAACTCTCCATTGGTTTTGTACACAAATGTTCACTTATTCTCACTTTTATCAAATATCTGATTTGCTCTTGCTTGTTGTGCAAGTATGTCCTGGCAAAAATGATTCTACATGTGTTTCTGAAAGAATGTAGATACATTCTCAACTGACACTTCAGAAAACTGCAAATTATTGAAAATTTGTGTACAAATCCAATGGGAAGTTCTCCACACTTTCATCTGAAAAATGGGTAGAGTTGCCAATTCAAGGATCCTCCGTAACAAGGACCAAATAAACTTTGAACAATCATAACTCTTGAACCATTCAACCAAATTTGCTCAAACTTTCACTATTTTCAATCTTGTATTGTTCTGTACTCTTTGAATTCAGTAAGATGTCTGGGTTTCATTCCCCTTTAATTTCCCTACCTTGACGGACTTTTCTAAAATTCTGTGACTTTTCCCTGACTGGAAAAGGAGAAGTTGTTTTCCAGGTTTTCCCCGATTTCCATATTGGCTGTGAGATCTGCCAGTTTACTACACTTCTGCGCTCAATAATCTACTTTTGATTGACTAAAAGCTACCATTTGCTGCAAGTCACTGCTTGACATGCATCGCATACATTACAAATGACTGAACACGTTCAGTTTTGCTGAAACCATCTTGTCTTATCAGAAATTATTATTCATCGCAGATTGCAAAATAAGATGATTTTAACGTAGACAATGACTGTTGCATCAAACGTAGTACAGCTGTTATTAGTTGATGATGAAGATTATCTCACGTATCCTTTTCCCACTATCTTGGATGAACTGCACTTACCTAATAATAAATCTTAGTGTATGTCCATATATTTGATATTGCTTCAAAACCTCACAATCATTACTATTCAACACACAGCTACTTATTACTTTGGTACATTTAAGAGCACCCTTTCATTGATTTAAATGCATTAATACTTCAGATCATAATTTTCTCTACCTTTATAAATAGCATAATTAGAGAATAATACCAAAACTTCCAATAAATAACGAACAATTTGTGAGAAAATATACATTCAAAACGAGACTTATGCTACAACACAACTTGTCCCACAATGACTTACATGTACCAGTATTTTATTGAGTATACACCAGTGTTGTGCCGAGATCACAAGTTCCGAGGCCAAGGTGGCCCAAAAACATTACCTCTCCAAAGGGTTTGTACAGGGCCTCGGATCAGGGTCGAGGCCAAGGCCACCCAAAAACATTCTCTTCTAATAGGATTTGTACAGGGCCTCGGATCGAGGCCAAAGCCATCTCAAAAATTCCCTTCCCATAGGGTTTGTACAGGGCCTCAGATCGAGGCCAAGGCCACCCAAAAACNTTACCTTCCCATAGGGTTTGTACAGGGCCTCAGATCGAGGCTGAGGCCAAGGCCACCCAAAAACATTCCCTTCCCATAGGGTTTGTACAGGGCCTCAGATCGAGGCCGAGGCCAAGGCCACCCAAAAAATTACCTTCCCATAGAGTTTGTACAGGGCCTCGGATCGAGACCGAGGTCAAGGCTGCCCAAAAACATTCCCTTCCCATAGGGTTTGTACAGGGCCTCAGATTGAGGCTAAGGCCAAGGACTCTGATACTTGGCCTCGGCACAACACTGATACATTGTGAAAAGTTTATGATACACTGTGTTAGCTTTCACAGCTTTTATAATAAAATCCTATCAATTGCAATTTGACACATCTTTGTTAAATTATCAGATCGGGCCTCCTCTGGGACCTGCTACTGGCACCCTGGCAAACCAGTAGTATCTGTACAGGCATCTGGCTGTAAAAATTTGTCCTGCTCCACTAAAACCTTGCAATTAATGAATTGGTTTAGTGTAAGGTAATTCCGGCAACCCCTGTAGTCGGGGATTAAACCGGATTACTTCTACTTCTAATATTTCCCATTTAAAGTGAAAAAGAACTAAATAAATTCAAAACAAATCTAGATGAATTACAGATCAGTGGACATTATTGTAACATGTGCTGGTGCACAGGATATATGTACAAACTAAAATCAACCTTCTCATTACCAATGCAATTAAACTCCATTATCTTTGCATGTGGTATTCCAAGTGAGGTACTGAAAAGGGTAAAGCTGCTGTGAATGACTCTGATAACATGATCCTTGGTAAAACTACAAAACACTTGCACAAAATTCTACACAATTAGGAGAATATAAATCAGGGCTCCCAGCACTTCATTGAAACAAAAATTCCCTGATTTTTTTCCTGATGGAATTTAAAAATTCCACAATCACTATTTTGAGCTATTTCTTTCTTTGTCTATTTCTTTCTCACCTCATGTTCATACTATGGACACGGGACGAGAAACTGGAACACTGGACAAACAAAATTTCCTGATTTTTCCATGATTTGAAGGGACTTTTCTCAAATTCCCTCACTTTTCCCTGACTGAAAAAAATGGGAAGTCATTTTCCAGGTTTTCCTTGATTTTAAGGTTGGACCCATTGCTTATGGGAACCGGATGGGCCCTGTACAAAGTCTACAGGGATTTACGGAATCTCGTAGTCAACGGGTTAATGTTCAAGGTTACAGGCCCACTGTCGTGACAGAATGGAAAAATGCCCTCCTCTGACTCTAATTTTTAAAATTGGGGCACTAATGCTACTCATAATGCAATGCAAAAATCCTGCTGGAGTAGTAATATAAAGCATTTGTTTTCCTGCTATCTGTAGACTATGGATGGTGCTGCAACAGTCCATATTCTTGAGTATGTGCCTTTTTCTTGAGACTAGTTCTCATCATCCGGATGGTTGAGTTGACCCTTGACAGTGGGCCTTTGATATATGCAGTGGAGAATACTAGAAGATTGTGAGACAGATGCATGCATGCATTATGTGATCCGGTGAAGACCTGTTGTACATTTTGCAGATAATCTAAAAACAAAGCAGACCGTTTTGTTGGTCCCGAGTACATTTACGCATACAACTTAACCACCGATATCCCGATTCGTCACCACTTTGGCTCAGCTCACATTTGATGTGATTGTTGTGCTTTTCTAACGCTAGTCGCAGAACACGAGACGACGCCTGGGCTGAATATATCACCAAGCTTTGGCGACTTCTGAGACGGTTAAACGTTTGGTTGCTAGGCAACGGTCACGATATGATGGCGTTAGAGTATCGAGGCACTATGTGGATACTGTCCGCACTCCGTGAGCGCTTCATGTTGGACTGCACGGTGAACTCGCGCGACTTCTCGTCTGCTGCTTTTGAAAAGATCTACATGTAGATGGGAAGAGCAATAAGAAACTCAAAAATAACAAATGGTGTAAAATAGATTTCGCTAAACATACATATACATGTACATGTCAGTGGGGAAAATAATGAACATGGAGTGTTCCAAAATGAAAGAATTTAAAGGCAGGGCATCTCTATAGCATGCCTAAAAATTATCATTGTGTAAATACAGCTGTACGATAGAAGAAAATGCCATCTGGGAACCCTTAGCACAATATAGGAGCAAGAAAATAAATTTAGTGGAATCACAGTGACCGTTAGACTCCAATCTGAAATTTTTTCCTACCATAGAACGTACACTAGACGACTATATTGTTTTTCTTTCGCATTTTTCGAATTCTAAGTAATTACTGACCCCCAGATTTCACAGACATGCCCTTCATCAATAACCTAATGGCATGGGTTATCTTTTCCTAGTGGGGATGTTTACAAATGAGATCCACTGCCTTCAAGTGAAATCATAATTGTAAATTGTAAATTTTTACCTATAGATTGTAGTTGAAATATAGGCATGGCTGAGGTCAGGCTGGGTCACACTTACGGTATTTTAATGGCTGTGTTTCAAATTTATAATACAGTATATACTACCTCGTCCCCAGGTCAACTATAGGATTTTTCAGGTATGCCCTGCAACTGCATTATTAACCCCAAATAAACTGCTTTAATGCGTTAATAATCATGTTCACGCTTTGTTTATTTTGTTTGATATACACATATATTTATGTCTTTATTGCAAATTTGTAGTGTTTTCAGATTAAAGAATAAAGTGATAAATGGTGATTGACTGATGAATGATATGAAGATTGTTGCTAATTGAAATACAATTATACCATTGCTTATGAAAGTTTGTGTGTCATAGCATCAGCAGAATTATAGAAATTCACTTGGTAATATGTTGGATATGGCAAAGTTTTGCCCCAAGCTATTACTACTTACGACATAATTCTCTATAAAATGCTAGTGGATTTTAGTAAAGATTAACTCCTTGGGACGCATGGGCTTCGTACAGAAGGCCCAGTAACAATTGTCACACTCAGAAGCGACGGCTTCTACAGAAGCCCAGATATATGCACAAAAATTTCGGTCAAACACCGCATAAATGGTTGAGAAATTCATTACTTAACCCTAATATTAACTGGGGGTGGGCGTCAAATTTGACCCCACCCTCGACGAATTCCGCGACCCATGCCGCCGCGCAAAATTTTTTCACGACGCGTTCGCATCGGCCGAACTTTTTACTTTCATAGTTTGCGCAATCTTTTGCAGACTATTTTCCGCGTAAATCGGGACGTACCGTTTACGACGCCTGCGCTGACTTTTGTATACATGCATGTACAACCCCAAATTGCTCAAAAACGTCGATTTTTGTGTACAAAATCAAATGAAAATTGTGTTTTCAGCCTAAATGCATAAATGTATGATTATTTCTTGCTTTACTGGCTCTGAAGATAATTAATTTATGCTGTTTATAATTGCAAAAGTGTCCCCGCAACAATTTCATCGAAAAAACAATAGAAAACAAAAGGTCGAAAAAACAAGAGAAATTACACTAAGAAATCCAAAAAACAAAATAAAATAACATAGAAATTAAATTCCAATCGGCCAAATGTTTTGTAGATAATTGTTAGAAATGTCAAAATGAATATATCCACCAAAAATTAATTGCTACTCCTGTTTTTAGTAGAGTTATAACCAAAGTCAAAATTTCATAGCACTATTGCATATTAATTACTTAAAAAATAGAAAATATGATTTTTTGAAAATTTTACTACACAGTGTCTGCCAGTTTAACGATCCGGTCTCTACGCTGCCATGCAAATTTTTGCGGCGGTATCGCGCGATCGGCGCCGCGAGATCTCAGGGGGGTCCAAATTGACCCCCCCCCCAGCCTAAAAAACGCGGTCTGAAATAGCCCATGGCTTAAATAGTGCGTTAACCCTAAAAAGACTGGGGGGGGGGCCGGCCTAAAGGCCCCCCCCTCAACATTTTTGTTTTGGATAAATTTTTAACGGCGAGAAGCTATGCCTTAGATATTTCATGCAACTTTTTTCTTTGAAGTTCTTGCGGCATACTTTTAAGCCCAAATTTGCTGACGCCCGCGTACCCGGTTCGATAAGTACGCAACTTTTACATACTTGCATGGTCACATCCAAAAATCGCTCATAAACTGACATTGTGGTTTATTTCAATCGGACAATTGTGTTTTCAGCCCATAAATTCATAATATGTATGATATTTTTAACTTTTACTTGATTGAAATTAAACTATATTTATGCTGTTTCATGACCGAGATAAATAATGTCGCCGACAATTTCCATTGCAATACAATAAAAACAATAAAGTCGAAAACAAAGGAATTACATAAGAAATTCCAAAAGCATAAAATACAGTGAGAAAGACCATTTTGATATCCGCATTTTTTTCTAATGTGGCCTCCAATCAGAATCTCGCAAAGCGTCTTTAAAACAAAAAATGAGGCACCTCAGGGCTTTACTTAATGATTACAGCCAAATTCCTTATTTTCATGCATAAATTGCAATAATTATATTAAAAATAAATTTGATAATTTTTGAAACAATCAAATATACAATTTGTAGATTATGTCATTGGGTGAGTGCTTGTGTCGCGACTTTCATCGCGATCGCGCGATCACACGGCACCGAGGATCTGAAAGGGGGGGGGGGGAGCCCTTTGGCCCCCCGCCGAGTCTTTTCAGCCTACCAAAATACCCCAGTCTTATTAGGGTTAAATGCACCTGTCCCCCAGAAATTACACAATTTTGACTAGTATTGTGGGAGGTATTTTATTCAGAATATATGGGTTTATATTCCTTTCTAAAGTCAAACACGTGCAAATCGCGTCGTCTCTCAATGAACAATAGTGCTGTATAGCATCAAGCCCAAGGGGTTAAAGATGATGATACTGCATTAAATATAATCATATCGCATTAATATTGTTATACCTCTAGCTTTGTTGCTCTCTCCGTGTTGAGGGGTTCAAGAGGGAAGGCAAGTTCGTAGGTATCGGCGAGTTCTCGGAGGTCGAAGTAGTACTTGGCATAGACACTGGCTGGCACGTTGATGTTGAACTGGAGCAGCTCCAGAAATTGCCTTTCTAATTCGTTCCTGCAAATGTTAATATACAACATAAGAAATATTTACAAATCAGTATGAAGAAGAAGGGAAATATTGAACAAGGCGATATCCATAATGTAGTACAGTGAAATAAAGAACACTGATATAACAAAATTTCATTATAAAGTAGTAAAATCACTGGTCCCATATTTCAGATTTCATTTGTATTTCATTATTTTTGCAACCCCGTTATAAAGAAATTTCATTATAAAGAACAAATTTGATGGGTCCCAAGGACTTCTTTATATCGAGAGTGCACTGTAGTAGTAGTAGTCCAGATTTTAAATCCGGTTTAGTGCCTGTTCACGGGGGTGGCTGGTTTTACCTTGCACTCACAAAAATTGCCCCTACCTCCTCCTTTCACTTCTCCCTAATGTGTCTCACTATTTTAACTTTAAATTTGACATTTGACCTTTGACCTACATACATGACCTTTGACATAACATTGGGGTCCCTGAAAGGCATCTAATGTATTATCCAAGTTTGGTTACAAATGGGATCACAAATGGGTCGTGAATGTTAGATTCAAGGTACCAGGATTATGGGAAAATGTAATGTTGATATATTCTTCTGGTAAGTGTTCTATTGCACTCTATAAACCCACTCGCCGAGTCTTGGTCCTCAGCACGCTGAATGCACATGCCCAAAACAAGCACGGTGACTGCGTTGAGCTACATTTGGGTCGACGGGAAATAGGGGGTGAACGCGTTCGAAAATCTGGAGGTGGACATAAGGTTGACGTCGACAAATGCGCAGTGCTTGAAACGGACGTCAACCCCTGATGTCAACGCATTAATTTTAAACTCCCTAATATTCCTAAGTCCACTGAACTATTCATATGTTTAAGAGAAAGTTAATGAGGATATCCCCAATCTTACATGTCTTCTACTGTTAACTCCCGGAGGATCTGACAGTAGTCTACATTCCAGACTGCCTGGTCGTCCCAAACCTTGGAAGCCAGCAGTATAGCACCGAGAACCATTCGTTTCCAATTACCGGGAGTGATGTTGATTTCTGCATACGTTAACAATCTTTCTAGGTAGACCTAAAAAAGAGAAGAAATTACATGGAAAAAGTTTAATAGAGTGAACAGAATATTCTGGTACACAAGTTCAGATACAATAATGCAATGTAAACGCATGTTTCATTGGGACAAATTTTTGTGGAAATGAAAATTGTTTCACCAACAGTTCTACAGGGTCTAAAAGTGAGTTCATAACAATCATCAAGTGTTTTTAAAAAGTAAAATCAATGATTGACTATTCCAGGTTTTCCCCATAGACTGTAGTGTTATAGAATTTTTGTTCCCAGTATATTGTCGCCCGGCTGGCAGAAGGTTGTTAGCAAATGTTCTAAGCAGAAAGGCGTTAACAGTAAATTGTCTCTAATTTGAAACTCGTACGCTTATTCCATATTTTCGCCTTACGTACTGATAGGAGGATCTAAAAGATCACAAAACTTTGATTTCATGTGAATTAAGCCAATGGTTGTCACGTTACAAGCAATTTATTGTTAACGCCCTTCTGCTTAGAGCATTTACTACCGACCTTCTGCCAGCCGGACTGTTAATGCCCTTCAGCTTAGAGCATTTTCTAATGCCCTTCTGTCAGCCGAGCGACGATATACATGTATCTGTACAGTGTGCACATTTTACTAGTGACAGCATAACAGTCTATTTGTGTTCTAGGATATTTATTTGTCCATTCAAACATCATGTAGGTCAGATATCAAAGTTTGACAGTTTTTTTTTTTAAATGGGGTGTCCATAATTTTAAAAATGGTCTTGAAGTGGGTGAAAGAGTATTACATATTAACAATGTTACTGACAGATTGTCCAAATGATTATGTGCCCCATACATGATTTTTAATGTGGTGATATTTTAAAACACATTGAAATCTTATTTTATTTTAGATGATGTAAAGCTCTGATTAGATTAATGACCATTCACATGGTTTAACCAACCCCCCCGACCCCAAACAAACAAGGCAATAAAACTAGAAAAAATGCACAGACATCGTATAACACATCAGCATAACATATCGTATAACACATCAGCATAACATCAGTATAACATATCCTCATGTGCATGTATCATAATCAGGTTTAATAACAGCACATCGGTTTGTTTTACTTCAGTCACACAATTACTGAAATAGAACAGAAATTTATTCAATGAATGTACTTACTAAAGTAACTATTGCACATTCTGACGTGAGTTGAGCTGCATTAAATAACATGCGAATAAACTTATAAATGTGTCTGTGTTCAGGATTGTGTCTGTCGTAATCATCTGGCACGGGCGTTTTCTGCGAAAATTAAAAAAAAAAAACACAAGGAAGCTTACGATACATGTTATGATGCACATGCAAAAGAAAAGAAGAAGAACAACCTACAATAACAAAAGTATGCTACTAGCTAGTGAATCAGTGGAATTTCAGAAATGCTGAATGTTTGTGTCATTGTTTCTTTGCTATAAACTATTACAATGTTGAGTAACCTTGCATTCAAAGTCCACTGTCGTAGTGGGATGATGTGACCTGTCACCAGGATACCGTGATAAAGTCGTAAATCTTTACCTGAACATAGGAAGAAAAATACTTTCGGTGAAAAATATAAACATTCAAACTTTTGCAACATGTGAAGGTCATTAAACTTTGGATTTTTGAGGACACTTCACTTTCATGCTTTATACCAAAATTACGTTATTTGGCACTGTCCTTACCTTTGGGTTGTGCGACTTTATCAGGGTATCGTGGCGACGGATCACATATCACCCTCTTTTGACTAAAATAATTAAAACGGGGGTACCAATGTTTTGCTCAATGATATATAAACAGCCTATGTTAAGTACAGCATTTTGATTACATATAGTAAATGGTATCCCGGGCGCCACAAAGAAATCTGTTATTTTGTTGAATGATTTATATATTTTTTAACACTGTTCCCTGCAGGTTACCATTTTGTCTAAAACTTAATTTTGTAGTGTGCTTTCAATGTTGAAAACTTCTATATCATTGTTTGTGCAAAAATGTTTTGTGTAGTGGTCTTATGCAGCACTAAAGGCCTTACAAATAACAACTTCAACATCATTTCCACTTGACTTTTTGTCAGTTTTAATGTGACTTGATGTCCATATGTTGTGCCCCAGTGCAACACATGCACCATCACTACGAAACTGTACTTCCAATGAACACAAGAGGGCACTACACAATGTGGTATCTCCAAGTACAATGATACTCAGTGGTATCACGTGGTGCATAATTGCTTTCCTCTTTCAGTGAGACCACAATGACGTTGCAAAAATTTATATCATTTCATTATTTTTTTTTAGACTACATGTACTGTAGTTCTTACATTTACATACTGTAAATTGGCCATTCACAGTGGGCCTTCAATGCATTTTCATGCACACTATGTAAATAGTTTCAGTACATGTTTTGCTAAATTGATGGCTGAGCAGTCATCCATGACTGAATATGAATGACCAACTTACCACATGAATGTAAAACAAATATCTAAAAATTCCTTGATATCACTTCTATGTTATCTATTTTGAGAGATATGGAATTGAAGTTGGGTTTCCCTTTATAATACTGTAATACAGGGAAACCCCGTTATAACGAGCTCGGATAAAGCGAGGTACCGCTTTCAACGAGGTGATTGTCTCAGTCCCGTTTTCATTTACGTGTTGTTCAATGGAAAGAAGTGCCGTTTATAGCGAGCTCGGTTATTGCGAGATTTCGCTTACAACGAGGTATTTTTCTCAACCCATTAACAAAGAAAAACATAAGAAATTCACCTGGTTAAAACGAGGAAATGAAAGTCGCATAGTCCGCTGACCAAATTCTAAATTTTGGCAACGCAAAAAATGGCCAATCATTTCAGAGCGCATCGCACTTCAGCCTGCCATGCACGCAGCCATGCACAATGACGTGTGTGTGTGTGTGTGTGTGTGTGTACGGTATACACACAACTGCACAGTCGTACATGTACATTCACCTGTCACACAAAGCCTGCCTCCCGTACACAGTACTCGACGCAAGTTACGAGCGTGAAGGTTGTTGCATTATTTCGAGGTCTAGTTTCCTTCATTACTTTGGATGAGTATATAAATGAAAAATAATCTGCTTTCCATTCATAGTTTTGGTGCAGAACAAGTAGGAAAAGCAGTAAACAGATGAGTTTAGTGCCTAGTCCCATACATGTTATATTTTGTGTGTTACATTATGTGTACGTTTACAACGAGGTACCGGTTACAACGAGGTAAAGTCGGCAGTCCCGACAACCTCGTTATAACGGGGTTTCCCTGTACTTACTGATAGAGGATAGTGTTTCTCGTCAAATATATCCATTTGTCTGCTGGCATCTCTGTTCTTGATATGATAGTATATTGCAAGTGCCACACTAATGATAAAGTAGGAAACAAACAGTTGTATGAGTATTATAAACAATTATATAAATTTCTGCAAACTAATGTTTCATTTAAACTACTGGGTACAGCCTCTGTCTTCTGAATACAAGTATGTACCATTCTAGCCCTCAATGGTAAAAAAATATGTTTGAAATATACAAAATGGTACCAAAATTTTTGTTTGAAGATCATTTACAATGGTAACATACAATTTGAGAAACAAAGTACTAATCATTGCACAAAATGTAACAGGAGTTGAATCTTTACAAAAAAAACATGGAAATAAGAGAGAGTTATTCAAACATGTGCTAACTATGCTTCAATTAAAATTTGCATTTCTTTTTGTCATGTTTTGTATAACGTTGTATGAATTTAGAGATCAATGAAATCTGAACTAACATTCCAATTTTCTGACTCTTAGAGCTTGAATTTAATTAAACATTTCTGGATTTTTATACCCTCTAGTGGTTGGCTGTAACCTCACAGTCTCATCGTGTTAACCTTTAATGGTAGGTTTTAACCTCACACATGCACTCTTTGACCCTTTAGTGGTTGGTTTTAATGTCACATTTCTACTTAAAGTGGTTCACTTTGATCCACCATTTCTCTCACATTTCTTACCATCTAATTGTTGATTTAAGATTTGGCTGTGATACTGTGCTGTCATCGATGAAGATAGTTGAACAAGAGCTGTACTTCTTGCTCAGAGCGCTGTGCCTGTGATCTACACAGTTGTTTTTCTTGTCTTTTGACGCTTCTAAAAAGAGAATGAGAAAAGATACATCAGCAGATATTCATGCAAATTGTCAGAACCATGGCTTATCATATTGGCATATTGGCATATTGACATATTGTTTTTTTTCTGTACACTAATGTACACTATCTCTACAACACTAGACCATGACTGCACTGTAGGTTGAACAATTTCCTTCAGACATACATGTAAGCACAGTATAGCCATTCTATTTTAGCAGTATGCTGTATGTATCATACATTGCCTTGTATTCTCAAACTAGCCAATGCCAACTAGCTGGGTACTACAACCTTGTAAGTTCATACTCATACAGGGGCCGAATAACACATCGTTAAACAAAGTGCTGGCAGTATTTAGTTCATGATTTGTTTTGTACGCCCACTTGCTTTGTGGACATACATGTACATATACTTCCAATAAAACATGGATGCTACAGGGTGGTTCCAAAAGGAAATCCTGAAGTTTTCAGCTGAGGCCCGATCCAAAAGGGTGGTTGAGTCAGAGGGGGGGGGGGTAGGGGGGAGGGGGAGGAGGGGGGAGGGGGAGGAGGGGGGGAGGGGGAGGAGGGGGGAAGAGGGGGGTCTAGATGGGGGCAATACTACCAACAGCCCCAGACACTGTTGTTGTAGTCTAGTCTGGACTCAATGGTTCAAATTATAGTGGACTTGGACTCAGACTGGGCATTGAATCCCTTTATTATGATTACCAAATGGTAGTAAAGTACTTACAAATGGTGTGTTGAAAATTTGAGATCCATACGTCAAGAACTTAAT
>JZLH01S0120617.1:20715-32287 GCA_001188425.1 Eucidaris tribuloides
AAAATCTAATCAATTCATCCTTGCCTAGTGGTCCATCCTTGGTCAAGTATCATCAAAATCCCTTCAACGGTACTTCAGCAATCTTGTTCACAAGAAAGTGTGGACGCACGGACGCACGGACGTACGGAAGGAAGGACGTACGGACGCACGGACGTACGGACGCACGGACGCACGGACGAACGGACGCACGGACGGACAACCCGAAAACATAATGCCTCCGGCTCCCTTACGGGGCGGAGGCATAAAAAACTAATAATGATATGCTACCAGAATATTGATGTTTCCATGAGTTTAAATTTGCTCGAATTGCAGAACATGGTACGCATGACCAGCTGATGGGCAGTGGGCGACTACTTACACTGCTATGGTTTTATCGGTTGAACTCTGTGCGACCTTTAGCTAGCGGCCAATCAGACAATTTTGGAACTGACGAAATGTGCTCACCACTTCGCAAATTTAGAAATTTAACCATCCAGACTTTCAACAAAACTACATATTCTATCCAAAGGTTCTATGTCAGGTGTTTATTTATACTAACCTTCACATTGTGAACTTTTTGAGTTGATTTTATTCATTTTGCCGTTTTCTGGCGTGCAAATCCCGAACTCTACCTTTAAAGCTCAAAGAGAGCCCATCTGAACACCTTTTCTTGAATTATTATTTGAAAATGAACAGAAATCGATCAAGTTGGACAACATTCTACAGAACTAGAATTACAATGGATCTTATTTGCATGAATTCTAAATGGCATACTTCTGACTTTTTTCCTGTTATTTTTCCTAAATTTCTGTTTGAAATTCTGAAAAGTTTCTGAATATTAGCAAACCAGAGAAATCATGGCAAAATAATACTTCTTCCTCTCATCACAAGTGTACTTTGGGAAAGTTACATTCAGGGCATTAAAATGACTTCCCGACAATTTGATTCTTACAGAGATCAATTTAATTTTAGTTTATAACTCAGTTTTCATATTTACCTAACATTTCTGACTTGGTCAGAAATAATGTACTTGTCCTTGGATGAACGGATGGATCCAGCATATCCTCTGAAAATATGAAAATAACAAAAGAAATATATACAAGTTAAAGATTGTGTCAGGGATATGCAAGTCCATTACTTCCCTTCATTATCAATACCAAACGGTAGTTTTACTTACAAATAATGTGTTGAAAGTTTGAGATCCATACGTCATGAATTTGTTGTTTTATGAGAAAAACTAATAACGTCAAGTTACCAGAATGTTGTTCTTTACGTGAGTTTCAATTTTGCTCAAACTGCGAATCGCGGTTATGTCTATCGTCGCAAGACCAGCGGAGCGCACTGATTGGTTAAATGGTTAACCTCCGCACGACCTTTGGGTAACGGCTGATCGGACAATTTTGGAATGGCACGTGCACGTTTGATGTCGCAGATTTTTTTAAATTGCTTCTGAGTAATTTGAAAAAGGGTGAAGTTTAACCGTCCAGATTTTCACCAAAACTCAATATTTTACCCCAAGTCTCTATGAGAGGTATAGTCTTCCCATTGGATATGATTTCAGCTGATTTCATTCATTTAGGTGTTTTTTGACGTAAAAATGAATGACACAATCTTTAAATGACAGAAATAGAAACAATGATATTTGTACAATTGACAGATTTAAAGAGAAGCATAGAACATGCATTACAGTTTGCAGAACATGCCCCCAACTTTGCACAAAGAGGGATTGCCTGTAAAGTAATCATTTGTAGGGGAAATATTTGTTTGTTTTTTAAATAAAGTATTCTTCAACTTGGGTAAAAAACTATTTAGAATCAATTTAACTATGCAGCGATTCTACTGTGAAAATTTTGTCATCAAAAGTTGACTCATTTTGAAATAATGTCCATCAGTATGCCTTGTAACAGACAAATTTGTAGTGTAGCCTTCAATGGGGATTAAATCTATTGTGCCCCGATAAAATTAAACTGCTGGCCTGTTCATGCTTGATTTTTCTTAAGTAAACAAACTCAAGACAAATCTTTTCAGCCAGGAGATCCACTCCAGCTGGTGTACATTTGGTCTATCTTTCAACCAGTTTGGTTCTAAAGGCATTTTTTTATTTCTTCAAATCATGTCACTGAGCTTTAACTTGTTTGCAAATCTCTTTGATAATGCAATGAAAATAGGCTGAGAATACCCTACAACATGTTTTGGATTTTTTAAAACAATCTCCACCATGTAAGAAGTCTCAGTGACTGACAGTAATCGTCATTCATCAACTCTCTCCTTATAAACACACCACTGGGGGTGGGGTGAAGTGGGATGGGGTGGGGTGGGATGGGGTGGGGTATGATACTGTAAATGACTAGATGCCAGAACATCATCAGACCCAAGCTGGGTATGTGTGTATGTCAAGGAAAAAAAATATAATTTCCTTGTCGGGGGCTACTTTACATGTACCTGTTTCATATTCTCTTTTGTATTGAACCCTATGGCAAATTTTTTGGGCTCTTTTGGCCATTTCAGGGGGTGAAATTGCACCGAGCCCAATGTATTTTTTCCCCTGGTTTACGTGTAAATGTCTAAATATATAAATGGATGTTGCACAAGTCTTAGAATTTTTATACAGTAAAAGTTTCTTTGAAAAAGTACTCTAATTGCATCATACTGTACATGTAGTATGAATATCGTGAATCAAAATGACTTGCACAGGAAATTGAAATTCTTTACTTCAGCAGTTCAGTATCATCATGCTTAAATCACATCTGGAAAACTTTTCCTGTCTCAGTTTATTTTTATACTATGAAGAAAATCAATACACCCACCTACAGTAAATAAAGGGAGCATGTGGAAGTCCTCCAGACATCATGTAGTTGTGCACGTATACACGGTACATGTACATGCAGTATGTTTACAGTTACTGTGCATGCACAGTGTTCTTTTAAAGGTATTTCTGTTTAAACAAATATGAGCTACATCTACATGATTCCCCATGCTACTAGTGTCTTTGATGAGGTCTAAAAATGAAGCCCTGAAAAATTTAGTTCAAAATGGTCATTAAGTGCTTTAAAAAAGTAAAAATCATTGAGAGACCATTCCAGTTTTCCCCAATAGACTGATGCGTTGCAGATTTTCCATTGGCTATAATTAATTCATGTGCCAATTTTTATTTGTACATATTTTACAAGTGACAACATGACTGTCTGAACGTTTGTGTTATACATGTAGGGTGTTTATTTGTCCATTCAAACACTGTCAGATATGTCAGATAGCAAAGTTTGACAATTTTTTAAACGGGTCTTATATGGTGTCTTTACATGTAACTCTTCAATAACATGTATATCCCAATCAACAAGTGCTAATATTAAGTATGATAGTAAAGAATTTTTTGAAAGTGGTGAGTGAAGTTTGAGATTTTGTTTTTATTGCAGTTTTCTTTTCTTTTTTTTTTGTGTAAAATGAAAAACATGCACATTTTCTAACCAGGTCCCTACATGTATTTGTAGCTGTAACATCACAAAACTCATTCTTCCTTCACAAATCAGGAAATAAAAAAATTGTGTTCGAGAGAAAGGGATATACCGTATATGAAGGCCTACAATCTAAAAGTTGCTCAGTAAGGCATTGTTCAAAATGCTCCGCAGGTTAAAGCCCAAGTTTAGTTTTTGCGGAATTTTTTGTGTTCGAGAGAAAGGGATATACCGTATATGAAGGCCTACAATCTAAAAGTTGCTCAGTAAGGCATTGTTCAAAATGCTCCGCAGGTTAAAGCCCAAGTTTAGTTTTGGGAATTTTTTGCTATTTGAAAGCTTTATACCCAAAGGTCATATCACACCAATATTACAGATTCTGAATGTCTTTTGTTTTAATATCATTAAATGAAAAATCTCGGGGGGACCCCTAAGGTACCCCCAAATTTTTTATTACATGGGCAATTCCGTATTAGTTACGTTAACTTTATGACAACTTGTCAACTTGGCTCTTCATGATATGCTTTCATTAATTTCGTCTGTTTTGTACGTCAATTCTCTTAGCTGGCTCACCACTTCACCGATCAAGCAAATCATTAGACATGTTCAGCGGTAATAACGAAGAACTTAAATGGTAGTTTCGATTCGAAAACGAGGAACATGGAAAAAAAGTCTTTGTCCTCAAAGTTTCCTCAACTTGTTTTCAACTGAAACAAATTGTGGTATTCATGCTATTTCTGACATCTTGCTAAGTCATTTGATATATAACTTATTGATAAAAATCTTTTCATTTTTAACTACAACAGCAAAAACATGGTTAGTTACGTTACGGTTAGTTACGTTACATTTTGTCCATCCACACAAATTCTTGTTTATTCATGTCTTTTTCAGATTTAGTATGCATATGTGGGGCGTTTATTACTTTCAACACAATGAGAAGAGGCTATTGGCATGGAAAAAACTAGCAGAATAAATGATAGATTTTCACAAAACTGAGATTTAGTCACACTAGTCCCACATGTGGTATTTCATGTATGGTTCTGATTCTCCTAGAGGGTGCTGTTGAAGACGTAAAATTTAGAGTGGAAATGATGTCCCCCATTGTTTCTTCATGATTCATACCCATTCAAACCATTAAAATTTAATATGATTCCAGATAGAGCAATTTATATAATTTGTGATTTGTCCAGTAATTCACGGAATTGCCCACATGTATATTTTACATTATAGCATCCAAAGGGTTAATGAGGTGTTAAGGTTATCTGAATTATACCTCATCAGAAAGAGCAGAGTCCGCTCTTTCTGATGAGGTATAATACGGATAACCGTAACACCTTATTAACCTTTTGGATGCTATAATGTAAAATATAGTCAAAAATCTCCGGGGTACCAAAAAATCTCGGGGTCCCCCCCCCCCAAGATTTTTCATTAATTAATTTAAAAAAACCGAAAGACATTACGAATCTGTTTATACTGGTGTGATATGACCTTTGGGCATATAAGCTTTCAAATAACAAAAAATCCCCCAAACTAAACTTGGGCTTTAAGAGTTTATGAATGCAACTGTTCGCCATTTATAAAGGACAGTACATCCACAATTACATACTGTACACGTACACAGACGGATGATATTCAACTTTCCCCTTGGATTTCTTCTCATGCGGTGTATGTACTGCACATACATGTGACTGTACTTCAAATCATGTTTGCACAAATCCACTGTGCAAAGAAAGTACGTAAAATGACAATAAATGGTTCCCACATAACCTTATCCCATCCTCTTCACTTGCATGGGAAAGTGTAGTTGTGGGTACCAAAATTCAAAACAGATATATATTGCAATTAAATGCCCATGACCTAATAACAGAATGATATGTAATAATTAAATAATAATAATAATAACAATAATGATGATGATAATTATAATAATAATATTAATAATAATCATCATCATCATCATCATCATCATCATCATCATCATCATTATAATGATAATAATAATAATTCATTATTACAACATGTATTATTAATAATTATTACCTTATATTATTATCATTTTTATCATTATTCATTTCATTATCAGTTTTTTTCAGGGGGGGGGGGTGGTTGGTTTTATGTACATGTACGTATTCACCTACATACATGTACATTCCTACATTACACACACATTGCTGCAAGCATTGAGCAACAAAGTGTACAAGATACATGTACATGTATATGTAGGCCTACAATGTACCAGGCAGATGGTAGTATAACCACAGCACGGGTCAAATCAAGGTCTCGAAGTCAAATAGGAAGTACAAGAAATTAATCTAATGATTCTAATGCTGAGTACCTGCATGTGTAGCTTCTGACACACTCCACATGACTACTTTACAATTATCAGCGGCACATGCGGTACAATGTACAACGAACACGAGACAATCTGGCTATTTCTTTTCTAAGAATAAACATTCCCGGAATACCAAAGGTTTACAGTATGCTACAACATGCAGGCTGTTGAGTATGAACTCATATTCCTAGTATCACATGACTATTATATGCCCAAGCATATTCTGCATAACGCATGGTGTGTACATTGCACTGCCAGCTGGGAAGTGAGAACTGATGACAAGCATCACAATTTTTGGAAGGGGAAGGTTGAGGGGAGGGAACTTGAGGGGAGGGGAGACTTGAGGGGAGGGGAGGCTTAGGGGAGGGGAGGCGTTGGGGTGGGGAGACGTTAGGGGGAGGGGAGGGGAATAGTTGGTTTGCCGTTCCAAAAGGAAGGTGGGGGTTGAAGTCTGGAGCAGGACTGGATGCAATACATGTTATTTGATGCCACATGACTTTCTAAAGTGATAATTTGTACTCATCAATCATCGACTACATTTCTCAAAGGGGTATGGTACATGTACATGTAGGTGGATTACATGTACATGTACTGAGAGTAATAATTTGTCTGTGTGACCAGATGCCTCATTTTTTGTGGAATTGTTTCAATATATTTAGTTTGGTCATTTGTCCCTGTCCAGTTTGGAACCTTCCTAAGACATTAGATGCCCTGTTCTTTCTCTTTTCAAGTGAAAATAGGCTACACATAATTTAGACATAAATTACGTTGTATAAAATTTAAACAATTGTACAAGAAAATTTTAATAGAACTTGTAGAGCAACAACTTGTACTGGCTGCAAGCATTGTTACACTCCATTGTTACAATCCGTGACGTCATCCTATTCATCAAGGGGGGATGGTCTATTCATTCATCCCCTCCCTGTTGAATAAGATGACATCACGGATTTATGCCAGTGCACGTCTATGTACTGTATGAACCATTTGCAAGCACAAACTTGTGTTTACATGTACTTTGTTGTATTCTCAGTGCTGACAGTTGACAGTTTTGTTTCCAAATTTACATTTTTAATATATATTGTTTAAAAACAAAATAATTATGATTCTAGGGGCACTGTGATGCTTCCTTGCCCCGCTACCCCCAGGAGGAAATTTTTGGTGCAAGCGCAACTTTTAATTTTCACCATTGTAAAGGCTGTACTGTAATAAAAATAATTGTCCTAGATAGGAAAGTGTCCTTGCCATAGAAATTTTGAAATGAAAGGCCTGCCCAGTACATATGTTGTATCATTGTAGAAATACATTTTCACTAGCACTATTTTGAGCCAGTTTTCATTTTATCAACTTTCTCAGAATTAGCTCAGTGTGAGATTACTTCAAAGTGTCCTAGACTAACTACATGTACTTGTATATTCACCTTAAAGCCAGCCAGAATTGATTAATGCATTTCCTTATTTCCATACATTTGACCAGGATATGATACAGTTGTAGTATGCTTTCAGGAAGCAATAAATGCCAATGGCATTCTGGTTTTACATACTGGTAATCTTTTGACATTTCCGCACATGTACAGTATCAACCATTTTTGTAACCTTTTTTGATGACGATTTTAGGGTCTAACACCCGTCCGGTTCTCAGTGGAATAAAGTTCAGGGTTGCTTTCCAGACCAGCCACTGAAAAGTTATTTGAAGAGACACATTTCACTACACCACCTTTACCACTGATATACATGTACATGTAGCCAAGGTTCACCCTAACATCAAGTTGGTTTTGATAAAAGCAGAACAATGAGAGAAACATAAATTTGGCGAAAATTCACCAAAGAATAACAGAGTTATGAGCTGTCAAAATTTTAAATTTGTGACATCACCTGCGAGCAGCTCCCCATACATTCATAAATTGCTATTTTCTAATGGTTCATGATAATTGAATGGGGATTTTTCATAAAAGCATGTATGAAATAATGTTTCTGATAATATATTGAATGTACAGGTAAAATCATTTTCACATTTCTGAGAAAACGACACTACTATGGAATTTATATCACATGACATACTGTATGGAGAGCTGCTCGCATGTGACGTCACAAATTTAAAAGTTCAAAATTCGATAACTCTGTTATTCTTTGGTGGATTTTTGCCAAAATTTCAATAGTATGTTTCTCTCATTGTTCTGCTTTTAATGCTTTTATTAAAACCAACTTGATGTCAGGGTGAACCTTGCCTTTAATTTCAGATATTTACATCGTACAGCACGCTGTACTTGTACACTTGTAACCTGTGTTTATGACCTTGGAATCTCCCCATCTCTCTCCTTTCCTTCTCTCAAAACAATGGGATAATTAGGAAAAACAATGAGCTGGTTTGGACTTTGGGCCAACTTGTGATGTGTGTATGTCTGGCAAGGGAGTATACAGAGCAACAGAAAATAACATTCAACATACAAAAAGGTGGTAAATGTACATGACTTAAACCACACTCATCGTTTAAAAGTTGTTTAAAGGTTGACCTTGAACACCTAATTACAGTATACACATGTAGGATAACTTTGGATATAGTAAAAATGTTCCATTGAGTACTTTTATTTAACAGAGCATAGTGTTTGGAAAAACAATTGTTTTTCAAAAATGAGAGCTGTAAATGCTGTACAAAATTACCTGAGCACCTGACTGTATTTTCTGTGTGATTCTTGAATAAATCACAATACTAGGAATATTTTCTACTAAAAAATAGTGTGGAAATTTTCTCACATTTCATGATTGCTGGTGCTACATGTACATGTAGCATGAAAATAAAAATAATATTTTCGTAAACCTACATGTTTAATCATTTGGTTTTTGAACAATTAATTTTTCTGTTTAGTGCTTGGACTTTGTTTGGAAGGTACACTGTATGAGCATGGATAGCTGCTGAGGCAACATTGTGCTACATATATGTGGCTACTTGGTCTGTCAAAAAACATCTGAATCACCAAATTCTGTAAGTGCAGAAAATCAATTGTGCAAAATTTTCCACTTTTACAGTGCATTTAATTTATTTGATTGCAAATTGTCTGAGAAGTCAAAATACTTTATGAGATACATGTAGTTTTGATTTTTTTGGTGTTTCAACAATGTGTTTAACAAAGTTACATGTACACGAATGTCTACAAGGCAATACAATCCAGAAGAGCCACATGTACATGTACATGTATCTTATTTACCGGTATGGAAGCAAATTTTTCTGAATGACAGGTTTACATAATAATTGTTCAAGTTCAAGAATGTGAACACTAAACATACACATATTTCAAAGTAATAAAGTACTGTACATGTATATTCTTCACAATGACACACAAAAAGCAATGACACAACATCTATTGCTCTATCATTCTCTTTTCTTTTCAAGCTTTGGTGGAATGGACACAAAAAAATATTACACAAGCAGGATATTTGTTGATCTTTTCATCTCACATGTAGTTTTCATTGTAAAGGTAACAACAATTAAAAAAAAACAGTATTACAACGATGTGCATAAAGAGATGTGAAACTTCTATGTAGAAATGGCAGAACAAATATACATTCAATTTAAAAAAGGTCTAAATTGTACACTTAAATGATACAGACTGTATTTAAGATTAAAATACTGCTCGTTTTCATGAATGATAGTGTATCAAATCACAGAAAACAAACAAATAAGCAAACAAACAAACAAACTTGAGATGAAGAGCAAGGAATGAAGGCTATGATGTACATGTGATCTAGCATCAGAACCTTCAAAGTATTGCTCAAAACACAATTTACAATACCAGAAAACAAATTTACAGTCATAGATTCAAACCACTAGCTTTTCCCCAAAAGGAGCGCTCACAAGTAAAAAAAAATAAATGAAAAAAAAAAATAAATAAGAAATAAATGAAAAAAAAAACTAACATTGTTTTGGCCATGTGATCTGGCATGATTTGATTTTCCCTACATTCCAGTACTTACATGTACAGGGAGAGCCAATTATTGGGCATGTACTGTACCTGTAACTTTGTCAGAAATCAATAGGGCATTAATTTCCTTTGAAATTAATTTGGTTGTCCCAAGTGCTGGTCACTTTATTCCACATAGATCTACTAAAACATTTGGGCCTACATGTACTTATTTTACATTATTTACAGTGTAGGCCTATTTCATATTATTTACAAGAATTCTGACATTAGTTATTTTTTTATTCATTTTTACAAAAAACTTCTAGGATATCATGTAGATTCCTTTTGAACATTAGTTGCTTGTATTTTTGTTGAGCTTGTCATTTCAGTCCAGATCATTTTTATAGCATAATTTATGTCACATTCTTTATTTGTACTTACTGTAAAACCAGAAATGTTCGCGAGCATTTAACTTTCGCGAATTTCGCGAGGAGTCAAGATTCGCGAAAGTAAAATGCACGCGAAAGATTGTGTTTACACAACTTTTTTTTAATGCCAATACAAATACAAGTCAAATGACTCAAGATAATGGTGCGCGGTTACTTACGATGGTCGCAGTGCACTTCTACATCTGATGAAATGGAGTTTCAGAGGCATTAAAACAAATGTTTTCTATAAATCGTTGTCATTATTTATTAATAAAACACCCAAATGCTTCTTCCTAGCAAATTTCGCTATATTTTTACTTTTTCATGGTCAGTGTTTCGCGAAAGTTTCATGCACGCGAAATGGCCGTCGGCTCCTATTCGCGAAAATTTCATGTCGCGAAAGTATAGTGTTTTACAGTATTTTTTTGTATAAATTTATTGTTTTTACAAAAATCTACAAGGGCATCGAATACTTTTGAACATTGCTTGAATTATGTTCTTGTCTGTTATGTTTAGATCCTTTATAAAGCATAATTAATTTGACTTTTTATGCATTATTTTTTAAATTCATTTTCAAACATAATTTGCTTTTTTTTTACAAAGTAACACACTTTCAATGCCCTCACTAATTTGTTTACTTTTTTTTTCAAAATTATTGATTTTTAATCTATTTATCAAAGTAAAACATGCCATCAATAACTTTTTGACCGATTTACCCTATTTTAATAAGTTTATTTATTTTTATTTCATTTATGAAAGCAATAAACTTTTAAAGCTCTAACTAATTGATTAACTTTTTATTGATGGTCTTTTATTGATTTATCAAAGTAATAGACATACCTTCGATGCCCCTTTCCCGGTCCATGATGTGCTGGAGATGATTTGATCTATCATCCAGGTCAGGCTCATCGTGAGATGCCTCATATCTCTCCGTGTCTTGAGGCACCTGTCTCTTGGTCCTCCGGGCCGGATCCTTCCGACAGTTCTTGAGGCAGTTACAGGAGTGCTTGTTCCCCATTGTGAAATGTCACTTCGAAAAAAGTGGAATTTTACTTCTTACCTACAGAAACAAACAAAGTATTATTTCACTTCTTCAGACAGCAGCTTATAATATCAGAACAAAATGAAATTGAACTTGTAGGGGCCGGCGCTTAACTTTTTATATAACTAGCCAGGCGGAATTGTTAACATAAATTTTGGGTAGTCCGCCAGAATTCTGTCTAGCCCGCCCCCCAAAAATGAATATTTTTCATACTGTTTTGCGTGACATTAAAGGCAAGGTTCACCCTGACATCAAGTTGATTTTAATAAAAGCAGAACAATGAGAGAAATATATTAATGAAAATTTGGCGAAAATCCACCAAAGAATAACAGAGTTATGAGGTTTCAAAGATTTACATTTCTGACGTCACATGCGAGCAGCTCCCCATATGTCATGTAATATAAATTCCATAAAAGTGCCGTTTTCTCAGAAATTTGAAAATGA
>JZLH01S0120617.1:45092-61776 GCA_001188425.1 Eucidaris tribuloides
ATAGGCAACGTCTAAAGGTGCACATGAACAAACACATGGGTATCAAACCGTTTGCTTGTCCCATGTGCCCGGCAAATTTCAATACTCCTTGCATCCTTTCAGAGACACAGACGCTGTCACAAAAGCTCCAGTAACAACGTTCCCAAACATGCATGTTACATTTGTAACGCTCAGTTTTCGGACATCCAGCATTTGGGCGCGCACCTGAAAATCCATGCGGAAAATAACCAAACGTGCCCGGAGTGTGGCGTACATGTCGGGGGATTTCACAGCTTGCAGAATCACCTGAGAACTGTCCATGCTCTTGTGATAAATAATCCCTGGCCATCCACAAAAGATGTGTCCGCTGAACAGCTATCACAGGGAGATGGACAGGCCAAGAAAATAGCAGCCCCTGTCCAAATGGGCAGTGGTGCTGTTTCTTGCAGACTGTGTGGACGGAAATTTCCAAGTATGCGTGCCTTGCAGGGACACATGAAAGGCCACAGCCGACTCTACCAATGGAATCCTCGCACTTGCAAATGTGGCATACTTCTGGCGGATGAAGCAGAGTATCAGAGACATCTCAGGAACTACTGTTCTGGGAGGAGTACTTCATCTAACCATATGTTGTTACCTCCAATGCAAACTTCAGATCCTTCACTAGTCCCATCAAATGTGGTGTATCACACGTCTACATCACCTACGGCAGTGCATTCGAGACAACACTTGACAAGAATGGAGGTAGATAAATCACCAACAGATGTTCCTAGCCAACAAATGAAGGCTTCTGGCAGAGGTCTAGTGATAGGCTCTGCTATTCCACCAGCTGTACCTCCCTCAAAGTCGCCTGTTCCCGTCAGCATTTCTGTTGCAGCTGAGAAGAACATGGAAAGTACGGATTCCAACTCTAGCCGAGCACCAGCAGAGGATTCTGAACCAAAACGGTCGAAAAAGTCGCAGGAACTATTGATAGAAGTGACAAGGACTCCAGCGTTGGAAACTCCAGTAATTGTGAAGGAGGACTACAAAAGCCTGTTGGTGGTATAACCATTAAAACAGAGGGATGGGAAGAGATGGTTGAAGTTGTGCGGGTGCGCAGCAGCCCAGCCAAAAGTCAAGGGTCTGATGTCTCGGATCATTCTGCTAGGTTTGGGGAACAAGAAATAGCAGGAATGATCCACGCAGGAGATGAGGGTAGAGGCTGCACTGGGAACAGTGAGGTGATGCAGGCAGGAGGGAACATATCGGGGGATGAAGTTCCTGGGAATGAGCAGCGTCATGCCAGGCATAACCTCAAACGGCAGAGACGAGCAGAGGCAACATCCTCGCATGAAGTTGACATTGACGATGAACAAAGTATGGACCACTCGCTAATTTCTCCAAGGGCTCAGATACTCAATCAATCTAATATGACCAGGGAACTGTGGCGGACAATGGCCGCCCGTGAGAGAACGAATAGTGAATCTCCAAGCACGCAGATTTCATCGTCTCAGTCTACCTATTCGACCTCCAACTCCTTTCAAAATCCAGATTTGAGACCAGATGATAGATACCAAGATGTAAGTAGAGGTGGACCACAACCACCTTGGCGCTGTTCTCACTGCTGTATTACATTTGACGACAGCCTGATGTACGTCATTCACAAGGGCTGCCATGAACCAGGGTCCCCCTTCCGTTGTAGTGTGTGTGGGGAGCAGTGTGCAGATAAAGTACGTTCATGCTCCACTTTGCCGTGGGCAGCATACCAAACCAACTCACATTTAAACAAGTCATTCTTAAGGTGTTGACTACGAGGTGTGACAAAAAAAGAAATGAGACTGTGACAGCCATGCTCATGACGCAGTGCCAATCGACCCACCGCCCATATGTCACTGTGTTGCCTAACATCTCATCAACATTCTGGTAAAATATTGTTCACCTATCTCACTCTGTGCCTCTTTCTCGGGCTCTTGAGTGGCACGCCCCGGCTTTGCCCAACAGGATATGAGAAGTACCACAATCATGGAACCAGGTATCAATATGAAGTTCCTGGGTCAGTTGGGCAGGGGCTGAACTAGTGTCCCAAGCTTCTCCAAGAGTCTTTTGGAGAAGATCCCCCCACAACATTGCATTTTTGGTTGGGCCCCCACCCAAGTTAACCAGGAACTTCAGATTGATTCCCCACTCTATGTTCATGCAACCTCAAGTATCATGGGGCGTAGGTGAGGTGTGCCACTTAGGGGCATAGAATGAGATAGGTAAACAATATTATAGCATAAAGTTTGTGAGGTGTTAGGCAATATACGACATGGATGGTGGGGTCAATTAACACTGCATCAATGGGTGTGGCTGTCCCAGCTCGTTTCTTTTTTTGTCACACCTCATGTGTACATGTACACACAGGTACTTACATGTATCTTGCATCCCCTACCTCCATAATCCATGGACTTTTTGTAGGTGGAGGCATTTTTTTTTTTTGGGGGGGGGGAGACAGTCTGACGTTGGACAATAGATCACAATAAATCATAACCGTTGAATTTGTATCTGATGTAATACCTATGGATGTAGTGTGCATTGTGCAATGTGGTTATTTTCAAAGGTGTAAATTCCTTCTGTGTACAGTAACTCCACTGACCACAAATTAAAACCAAGTCGTTCTGAAATCATAAAATTGCCAAGTGTAAATTTATATGTGTATGTGGTTGATGAATGACTGGCCGGCTAGCAATAGACAGTCAAAATTCTGTGTATATTACATGTATGTTGAATACAATGAGACATGGTTACGAAGTTTTGATGGGGGAGTTGGGAATATAGGGTCAAAAACAAAAAATGGAACTAGTATGGATTTTAGATCAACTTGGCAAATATCTGAATAGTTTTATGTGTCATTGACTTCAGGAGGCAAATTTAACTGTATACTGTTGTACTGTATATTTGTTACCCCTTTACCTGAACCAGAAATTGGAAAAACAATCGTCATAGTCAATTTCTTGTATAATGGTGATATCTTCAACTCTATGTATGAAAGCAACTCCAGGGACGTTGATGGCCAACAACTGCCATGTTAATGATTTGTTACTGATGTTTGTGTGCTTTACTTGAGGGGTTGATTTTTCATTTGTCAATCATGTACTTATTCTGAAATTATATTGTGTAAGGAGTAGTGTGTCAGTTAATATGTAGATGGTTACCGTAATACTTTCATTTTAAATTTCCTCTTGCTAGAAATTTACAATGTAAGAGTTCGGTACACTAGAAAGTATGATTTACTCGTCAGATTATTTGCAAGCATTGTAATTGATAGAATTAAATTGCTAGTGCACTGTTGTGTGTGTGAAGCGTGAAACAATGTATTGTATGTATGTATCATTCTCATGTTTCATTTACTGATCAGCACAAATCTCCCAGAACGATAGATGAATGCATGGTATTATATCATATGTCCGTAAGATTCTTTATCCTTTCTTGAACACAATGGACATCAGGCAAAATATTTCCAAATATTATGCATCAAAGGGCCAGTACAGTACATGTAGAACAGCAATGGGGTTTTGAAATTAATAATGTGTGTATGTAATAGAATAATTGTTCTGTTTTGAGAATGTGACATGCACCATACAGTACATGTAGCTGATTGGGGAGAGGGGCTTCTAGAGCACAACAAAAGATGCAATAACCCAGCTTTACTGCTGTTCCTGAACTAAAGAAATGCATACTCATCTTTCGTTATACTCTTGACAGCCCCTCAGCTATGGAGCGATGAAGTGATGAAGTGATGTCATTCTTAACCTGTTGGAGACTAAGTAGGAATTAAAGGGAGAAGGTGCTGCAACTAACAGGCATAAGTTAAAATATTTGAGTTCTTGCCAACCAATCAGATTGCACGTGCACTGCAGGGAGCTGACCATGCGTGACCGAATGCATGCTCCACGCTGCGACGTGTCGTTAGCCGCCCGTCGCGGTAATGTATGCACTGTTTGAATTGATAAGCTGCCTCCCCCTATAGCCTGTTTCTAAATAAACACAAATTAACTAATTTATAGGGCCTTGCTGAGGGTGAGTATCACACAGTACCCCTTATTTAGGCTGTCTTTATCACCATGTACCATAATTCTCACAATACTCACAATGTCATTTTTATTCTTAACTTATGCCTGTTAGTTGCTGGTGCCTTCTCCCTTTAACTCATGTTGGGGTCTATGGAAAATGCATGTTATAGTGAAATCAAATCGTCTCCAATGGGTTAAAATGGAACAAGTTTATGAAATACCATAGTATGGTAAGGTCAGGTCATATTAAGAGCTGACACATATTTAAAAAAGTGGAAGCATTTTAGAGTGAGATATTTCTAAGGCATTACTGTGTGTACATGTACCAACACTACAGTACATGCGATGCAGCTTGATTATACACGTATGTGCTTGCAAAAGATTAATATTCTCCATTCAGTATGGTGCACGTGTAAGATCATGCTTTGGTTAGAAATCATAATTTTGTGTTATTTGTGAAAAAGTGAGTATAATATAATGGTGTAACACATGCAAATTTTAATGAATGAAAGGTTCACAGAGAATTTTATGATGCAGAACATTTTTGCTGTTCATCTCTGTATTAATTAATGATAATATGGATGTGAGCAGCAAACCAACCTGGCATCTCTCTGCAAACCTTTCATTCACCGTTCGTAAGTTACTGGGAGTTTAATATGAATTATTAATGAGCTCAGATGTACGGACTGATTATGAAGTATCTGTAACCACGTAAACAGTGGCATTGCTGTTACCCAGCATAGTTGGGTGGTAGTGCCACTGATGGGATATCAGTAGGTTTCAGGTTCAAGTCCATTAAAAAAAATAGTTACAAATGAAGTATTTGATCTAATTTGTCATTAATTTGATTATACAGAGATAACAGCAAACAAAAATTGTCAACATGCAAAGTTATTATGACTAGTTGGGAGCTGGTGAGTAGTATAAATTTGATCATAAAAGTGCTTTATCAGATAAACGTGTCAGTTTACAAGGCTTACAGTAGCAGTAATTATTGCATTGTTTTGGATTATTTTAGTTAAATATGAAGTAATGCCTTTTCAAGCTAATCTAGCAAGACTTACATCACTACAAGTGAATTTGTATTGTGTCACTTAAATGACCTAGATGTAGTTTACAAATTAGAATGAAATTTTAGACTTTCTACATGTAGTTGACAGTTTGTTGGTACAGATGTACAAACATGAAACAGAAAATATATTGAAAGCCTCTGCACCATAATCAAGTTGAAGTAGGTTCGTAAAACTTTTGTGTGTCATAGCTTTAACAATAAGAAAAGAAATATATAGAGTAATTTGTGTCAAAATTATATTAAATGCACATTATTCTTTCAATTAGTTGGTATTTCTGTGCCTGATTTAATTGAAGGAGTTTGCTGTGTATACTGCCAATATTCATGTTACAGTGATAACCCAAGAGCAATTTTACTACATCGCAATAAAATAAAATCAGACATCTATGTGTACTCAGAGAATGCAGAACAATGTATGAAGAAAAGTGAAAGTTTCAACATACTGTACTTTAATGGCTGATTTTCATAATGGCTCAGCGAATAAGACTTGGGTTTCTCGACCTAGAGGTCCGTGGTACGAATCAGCGCCGGGCCATGGCGGTTGTGTCCTTGGGTAAGGCACTTTATCCCTATTACCTCGTCCCTTGGATAGGACGTAAAGCCGGAGGTCCCGTGTTGAGACTAAAACACGTAAAAGAACCCATGCACTTCATCGAAAAGAGAAGGGTGTAAACCCAGTGTTGTGGTCACATATCCATATGCAAAAACTACCCGGGACTGCATGGATGCCTGAGAGTAACAGTGATTAAGTTCGCTTTTCTAGTCCCTGTCATCCGAAATGATGACAACGCAATAATAATTTTTGAGATGTCAGTTGGGAAGCTAGGGTTATTCTTTCAGAAAAGCATACATAAAGCATTTGTGCTATGAAGTATATGAACAGGTAAGAGGAAATGGGATTTTTCATGATTAAAGAGGAACAGGAAAAAATTGGCTAAAGAATTTATTGGGATTCTCCGCACTACCATCAAAAAAATGGGCAGAAGTACAATCTAACAATCCTTCATGATAAGGATTGCATATTAAATGTTGAAAGTTCAAAACTCTTGATTTAGTCAAATTTGTTCAGAAGTTTCACAATTTTCTTTTGTGTATTCTGCATTCTCTTATACATGTAGTGTACTGTAGATGTTATTGAACTTTCATTGTTCTTTGAGGACTGGCTCTGCCTTTCTCTTCCCCCCTCCTCCCCCTCGGGCGAAATTGACTAAAAACGTGCCACCTGGTCAACGAGCAGGCCAATTTTGTAATTGTGACTGAAGTCTAACATGGAAAATATGAAATGACTGACCTTGAACCTGTGGTAAATTATCCGGTACATGTATGGAAATGATGTGTGGCGTAACCCCAACTTAATCAATTCATCACTTACATGTAAGTACGCACGCACGCACACAAACACGCACGCATGCATGCACACATGCACGCACACACACAAACACGCACGCACGCACACGCACGCACGCACGCACACGCACGCACGCACACACACAAACACACACACACACACACACGAATGTGATATTGTCGGGTGATTTTGTTCAGTTTGTGTCTGTAGGTCTATGTGTGTGTTTATACATATCCTACATTGTGAGGTGAATATTGGTAAAATAGACACTGGGATGTTTTGCATTGTGGGCTTTACCGGTACCACAGGGTGGGGGGGGGGGTAGTGTAGCCACAAGTGTAGAAGTTTTGAGGCCCTCATCTCATTGCTTTATCAGTTTGAGCATACAATATACAGAGTGTGTTTCATAATCCCCTTGCAAACTTCATTTGGAGGGGATGAAAAATGTTATGTCTGATATGTACTGATTTTCTTTTTAAACACGTACATGTATAAGGGAACTACTGTGGTTTCCAGAAACTAAGTTTGTTTTGAAAATCATATTGACTGACTTGTTACAGGTACATCTTTTTCAATTTTGTTTTACCCATGAAGTTCTAAAAGGACACAAATTACTTGACACAAAAAACACCTCGGGACAATTTCTATTGAATAATTACTTTTATTACCTTAACACACCATTTTATTGTTACCTGATTAAATCTAAATTCATTCATAGGTAACAGTACCAGTAAAATGTTTACTTAGTACATGTACATTCAGTACACAGCTACAAATTTCATGTTATGAAATTCCAAACAGTTGCATAAAGATAAGATTAAAAATGTTCTCTGAGCAGTGAGTTAAAGTTAAATCAATTTCATTAAAGAAAAATAGTTGCTGTAGAAGAATCACTACTAACATGCCATGCATGCCACTACTTAATTACAACTTACTTCACATTCTTGCAATGCAAGCTCAAATCCTGATACAAATCACTTCATATGATTTCATTCCCATCTTAATTGTTCTTTGACCCCCCCCCCCCTCCAACCACTCCCTACCCTCATCCTTTGGCCCTTTTTAAACAAGAACTTACATCAATCAATCACACTTTTTTTGTCTAATGCACTAAAATTGTTACAAACTTTTATGCATACTATTAAACTAGAGTTGGCATCCATTCCTCCAGTCTTCACAACTCACTTTAAATATCAACATCAAATTCATGATTTCTGGCAAATGCCGTGGATTAACTGCACCAAGGACAATTAAAGGGCAGTGACATGATTGGAAGAAACAAAAAATGTCTCTTGAACCAAACTGGTTGAAAAGTATATCAAGGGATACACCACCTGGATTGTATATCCTGGCTGGAAGTATTTATCTTGACTTTGTTTACGTAAGCTGAATCAAGCATGAACATAGTTTTTCTCATGCCCCGATAAAATACCTCCCATAGAACTCTACACAACAGAATTGTCTGTCAGAAGGCATACCAGATGGAATTTATTTTAGAATGAGTCAACTTTTGACTACCAAATTTTCACAGTGGTATCCTTGCACAAGTTTACTTTATTTTAGTTCCCCCCAAGGTGATGACTACCCCCAATCATGTCATTTACCTTTAAATCGTCCCCAACGTGTTAAATTATAATAATTGTTATAAATAAGTGCCTCTAATCATGCATGAGCAAACAAATGTTAGTAAAAGGAATTTCTGTGCAACACACATTGACTTGGTTTTACAAAACTACAAAATCGTGATCGGTGAATGAATTTGATGTTTATACTGGCCACAATACAGGTGCCTTCTTTATCATAATCTTGTCACATAAAAGTGACTGCTTGTATTAAAGCAAAATCATATGGTTTCACATTTATTTACCACCGAGTATTAAAGGTACACATTCTTTTATCAGACAATTTATTCATGGATTATTGTACCTCATAGCCCAAAGGTTACACAACAAATTCCAAGATGCAATTTACCATGTTTGCAAACTAGGCAGAGAAACTACTCGAGAATCCATGCAACTTCAAAAGAATATATAACTGAATATTTTTACCACAATATTTTAGCTTGATTGTCTCAAACACAGATTCTTGTTTGATATAAATTTCTTGATAGTTGTTGGTAGTGGTGACCACTTGCTAAAAAGGAGATAATTGCAAGATCTTAAAGCTGCACAGTACAATCATGATTAAAATCCACAAGTTGTTTTTTGTCACAAAATAATGGAATAGTCTGACATATTCCACTTGATCAACTTGATATAAGCACATTCTTTCAGAATCACAAAAATACATGATGAAGACTTCTTTACCGTGGATTTGGTTTTACATACTTCACACACACAACAAATGAACAATTTCTGTACATTAACTTGTTTATCAAAATTTGTCCACTAAAATGTTAAACCATGTTTAACTTCTTCCCCTCTAAATTTCCTCTAATATATAAATTACTATTTTATGTTCCTTTCACAAGGGAAATTACATTTGTCATAATTGTCTTGCAAGACAGTAACAAAACCACAATTATATTACTTCTATTATCTCATATACATTTGCCAATATATTGCGGAGAGTATATGAGTTCATGGCTATGAAAATATACCTTTATATTGAAGGAAATATACCTAAATATACATTGTGGATATCACATTAAAACATATGTTCAAAACATATCCGTAGAGCAAAATACAAATAAAATCCCTTTACACTGGGAACCAATAGAAACCATTTGACAATTATAAATAGAGCTATAGTTTACAATTCAAGTTTATACTTAGTTTTAAGGTGATACAAATCAATAAACTAGAATATTAAATGATACAATACTAAATTACCAATAATACATTTACAAAACATATACCAATGGTATTTGGATGATAATTGTGAATTGGATAGGTCTCAATCTGTTGATTATGTTGTCCTATAACTTTGTAAATCAAGATTAAATGTATATCTTACACGAAATTAACATTCTGCGTAGGAATTGCTGGAATAATTTTGTCTTGCAGAAACCAGATAAGATTACCAACATCTGGGTTAAGTTGCACAACTTACAGTGTGGGTGTGGCATGTTGGATTTCTAGGAAATCAACACATTTTCAAATATACACAGACAATGGACATTCTCTCAAGGATTGTTCTTTAATAGTGTACAATACATGATTCGTGTTTTTAGTTTGCTTTAACTGACAAAATTCACAATCACAACAATTAGTTTTTACTAATCTTGCACACAATATACTTAGATCTGCACTTTCATAACATAATTCTCAATTTTACTTCACTGTGTGGAACCACATGAATGCAAGGCTGGAACATGGAAGTTGTATTAAATATTAAAGATCAATTACATAACAACATTAACATTACAGAAAACAAACCAAGATAGGCAAGTAAGAACCCATGGAGCAAGATTGCATCTCAAGGCTGAGTGAAACATATATGTAGGTACAGGGGCAGCCACCCCCTTATTTTTTTTAAAGTAAATGTAATGAAAATAATGGAGATTTTGCCCCTCTTATACTTGTTCATTTGGCTAGTAATTTTATGTTTTATCTGCCAGGCAAAACACTGTTTTGGTTATTGTCGGCCCCCTGCCCCCACTTGTCGGATGATGTCTGGCTTGTAATTTGGCGGGGAAAAAATTTGGCAGGCGAAAAATGGGTTTTGGTCATCGTTGGCCCCTGCCCTCCACTTGTTGGATGTTTGGATTGTAATTTGGCGGGCAAAAATTGTTTTTTTTTGTGGAGCTGCGAACAGAATTGCTGTTGAAGGTAGGGCCGTGTGCAGTTTGCCTTTCTTCGGTTGAATGCGTGCTGCATGGGGAAATGAACACAATTCATGCACGCTCGTTTTCCGAAAGTATACAGGCATTCCTGAATATTACCCGAGCCGGGCCAGCTCGAAACATCACGATATGCGACTTTTCGGTCCCTTTAGGTTACATTAGAACTCTTCAGAGACTATTGTTTATTGACCACAGACAATAACAAAACCCTTTATTCAAGAATGATTTCTCTGCCTATTGTGAGAATTGTATTCTATTTTGTTCAAGCGATACCGTAAATAATAGCGAGCAGTTTTTTTCAATCTATTTGTGTGCTACATACATACAATGCATTCTTTCTTCATTACTGAGGCCTCATCATGCAAATGAGCCGTACATATACTTCAGTTTTCACCTCATTTCATTTATTTTTTTAAGGTTATTTTCTCTTCAGACTGTTAAAAACTAACACC
This sequence comes from Eucidaris tribuloides, assembly GCA_001188425.1. Lineage (NCBI taxonomy): Eukaryota > Metazoa > Echinodermata > Echinoidea > Cidaroida > Cidaridae > Eucidaris > Eucidaris tribuloides. Next base: position 55,762 of record JZLH01S0120617.1, read on the forward strand.
AGTGATATTGTGAAATGCAGAAAGGTATTTCAAGTATTTCATTGACAGAAAAAAAGTGTTACATTCAAAGTATGAAATCATTATTTCTTAAGATTCATTAGCACACAAAAATGTCAAGAAATCAAACATATAACTACGATATAAAGCACTTATTACCATGACACACACTAAATGTAGGACTTCACCAGAATTTCACATACTATTTGTCATAATTATACAAGGTGTGTTTAACACTGAAACAAAAGAATCATATTCTTAGAGTTGTGGAAGTTTAGAAAGATGTCTGAATAACTCTTGCTCAACAACTACAAAATCTTACAATAAAAATTTGGGTTCACTTTGAATTCACATAAAGGTACTTTTTGATACCGTCAATTAAAGATGTACAAAATTACGAAGAGCTTAAACCTTCACACAATATTTGTCTGGCTTATGTTCAGTAATTGCTCTGCAACTTTTTTCTTCTCTCTGGCCAATGGCAAGGCATTTTTTTTTTCAAATCAATACTGTATCATTTTCTGAATGATATACATGTACATACAAATGCCACATGAGCAGAATAAAGTCACACACTGTAACAACAAACAAATGCAAATCAAACTACTTGTAAACATGGATAAAAAAGACATTTCTGCACAGCAGGTATTTGTCTTATGGATGTTTTACATTTAAAGAATGAAAATGTGCACAATTATCACTGACGGTGCAATCACGCACTGCACAACATACATGCCCATAGAGCTGTAATTTCCAGCATTGTATGAATAAATGAATAGTTTTATCGCAAAACAGGTTAACTTCACTTTAGTATCTCTGCAGAAAAATGCATTACTTTGCCTGAATTTGTATAAACACCTATAAGAAATAAAGTAAAACCCCCGAGATATTTCGTATTGAGGAATTTGACTTCAAATTTCATACTATCGCTAAAAGTGGGTAGGTAGTTAATGTGTTGATAATAATAACTCAATTTTGGTGAAAATAGAGTTAACCTGTTTTGCGATCAAACTCTTCAAATGTTTATGCTGATGGTGTATACAACAGAGTCACATTCATGATAGAATGTTATTTTAACTGTGTGGAAAGATATCTTTGTCTTCGCCACATTCACATTGCTGGAACTCGGGGCACTTAATAGTCTAGTTTCTATCCTGGTAGTGTTTAAAATAATGATGACATGCAGAATTCTTCATCCTACAACAATACTTTAACCAATTCTCCCTATCGCATATAGCTCTCTAATGTGAACGTATGTGGCGCTCTAATTTTTTTACCCTTTATTCTTGGGAAAGAAACTTTCGGTTTACGCAAGTCTGATACACATTTTGCTAAAATACATGTGGATCGTGTCAAAATCTTTCTTATAATCTCGCGAAGAATATTTTTTTTTCTTCAAGTCCTTCGTTCATATAACAACCCTTCCATTTAGGCCATAAACGGAGCCACCGTCAGTCCACTCACACCGACGTTCGCGTTTCGACTCGGTGTGCATGTGGTCGCATTCCTCTCTCACGAGGTAAACATTATCCGCTTTCCTGGCGAGAGTTTTGAGTTCATTCCTTTGTAACCGGTCTTAGGAACATTTCTTTCACTAAGAAAGTCTTTTAATTGCGACACAGACATTCTCCAAAATTGTTCATCAGGTCAATCCATATTTGCTTGGATTTGACGAGGTTCGAAATGACATGTTTTGTGCGTTTGACTGTACGATTTACAGAACCGGAAGTATATATCCCAAGATCGATCGATCAAATATCGGTATCGCGAGGTGATATCGCTAGATACTGGCTATATGCGATAGGGAGAATTCTTTACCAGAAATGCTGATCTTGTTTTACACATAGGAATGAGAAATCTGGGAAGCAAATTGTTTCATGCATTTGTGGATAGGAGAAAAATAAACTTCAAACATTATTTCTGGCTGCTGTAACTCTGTTATGGTTTGGAAGACCACTGGAAAAATCTATGAAAGGATGGAAATCAAGATGTTTAAAATCTACCTAGAAAGTCACATTTTCCTTATACAGGTGTTATTGCAAAGCTTGTCATCGTAAACATAGATGCAAAGACAAGGCTAGGTTCTAAATTATCAATGGGTTGGAACATATTTTGAGTAATGGGACATGGAAGACTGATAAGTTACCACTTGAAAGATTTTTCAAGAACAAAATCAAGTAACAACGCATATAAATGAAGGGGGGGGGGGGGGGTGAAGTACTTTCAAATTTCTAGTTATATTATCATAACTATTCTAGCATGCTAACAATTGTTTTAATTTTATTTGCAGAATTGTTAAAGTTTTGTGAGACTTTAGAATGGCCAGTTTATGATGAATCCATTTATACTATATATTTTTTCTATTCTCTTTTTTCTTATATCTACTTTTTTTTCCTACCTTCATTTTTTGACATACTCTGTGTTGTCACGTTGAACAGCAAGGTTGATCATAGGTGAGGTGTCATTTTTGGAATAAAGGAACACCTTTAAATATACACAAATTAAATAATGAAATACGCAGTCTGATTATAGGAACACGACATTTTAAGAACAAATAGCTGACATCTTAGCAATCACTGCCCAAAGTCAGCTTAATTGGTATGTTTTTTTGTTTTGGTATGTTCTATTTTTTTGCTCTTGAATTAAGTGATATTATGCACGCCCTCTCTCGTTCATTTGGTATAGAACGACTTTAAGCGCAGGGTACATAGAGAAAGGTTGAGTAGGATTACTACGTATGTTTGAGGGGTTATAATGCAAAACTCTTAGTTTTCGCAATGGCACATACAATGATGGAATCTTTGGTATAAGACATCAATCTGTGTTTTGACAGCGAATCAATAACAAAATGAGTAAAGTACAAAGCATTGAGGTTATAGTTACTTGAAGGTTTCTTCTGGTACGTGTAAAAGTAATAGCTGCTGACTTTGTGGTACGTTATATACGTCTAAAATGATAGTCATAAGCGTGTACTGTATCAGAGTTCAAAGAATAAATGAACAACTTCTTCAGCAAAAAGTTTCCCCGTGAGAAAGAAATTTATACTTGAGTAGTGCTGTTACAACTAGGTATAATTAATAAAGGGCATGATCCAGGTTTTACTGTACAGCTCATCAATGTGTAAAAAAATGCTAAAATTTACCTAAAAATGTTATAGTCATTGTTCAAATATGAAGTTTACCAATTGGAAATTAATTCAATTTATGTTGACGATAATAATAATAATTAATCGAACGCAATTAATAATGGATATGTACACTTTATGAATGAATATGCTCTGCATCACAAACAACAACGTTAGCTATTATTGTACTTTTGTTTTTGTTATAATATTTTTGTTCAAGATAATAACTCTTAAATATGTACTTGGTACAAGATTGAGATATAAATTTCATTGAAGTATCCATGTCGAACTTCTAAGACAATTTTAACCTATGTCCTTCATACAGTAGGTAGGATTTTGTGTTGCCATTGGAGATGGGGCTCTGACTGCTTCTTACTGAGACGGATGATAATATGCTCCATGATCTAATCCATTTTTCATATATCTTGTTCACTATTTTCAAAAAAATAAAAAAATAAAAAATAAATCCTTAGTTAACCTGAATGTCATGAAAACAACAATGACCTGATTTGTTCAACCCGACACCTATGGACACCAGATGCAATACTTTTATGTTTAAAGAATACCTCAATATTTAACCAATACCTAAAATTACAGTATCTACTTTACAAAAATTCCTCGACCATATACACCATATATTTCGAGTGGAGATATTTTTTTTGTGTTTCATTAACAATGCTACACTTTGGCAAGTGCAAAATATTGCTTGTATTCTTCATGATCCAAAATACAAATGTAAATTTTTGCACGCTGTGGTAATTTTATGCCAAGAATACTGTAAATGAAAATATTTTTTTGGCAACAGCAGTAAGATTTATGATGAGCCATGATCATTTACTAGCTGCTGTGCTTCATCTCTTATTAAGTCAGGTGACATGACAGTGATCACATGACTGTAAGCACATGACTAACCATTAAAGGGACACTATCCCCAAGATGCCAAAATATTCTGCCAACATGCAGAAGCACTTTAATTTCTTTGCTTCCTGGAAAAAGTGGGTGTGTCAAAAATTCCACGAAGCAACAAACTAACATGTTGCACATTTCAAAATACCATATACTGCAGTCTTGCTTTCCATGTTTCAAACAAAGGATTGCAATGCATGCTTGTTGACTTATTTTCCAACTCAGTGTTTCATAGCTGCCAACTTTCATCAATGCCTTTCAGTAATTTCATAGCTAAATATCAGTAATTTTGCCGAATTTTCAGTCAAACTCAGTAATTATATCATAAATGCAGTAGAATTACAAATATTCAGTATTTTTCATAGAACATTCAGTATTCTCTATCACTTTCAGTAGAAATTACTGAAAATCAGTAACACTTGGCAGCTCTGACTGGTGTTGTATCTGAGACCACAGGTTCTGAAACCAAGGCCGCCCAATACAAAACCTTTACAAAGGGTTAATTTTGTACAGGTAAATCAGACCACAACCAAGACCAAGACCAAGGCCTCCGGAAATTGGCCTCAAGGCTGGTCTCGGATACAAACACTGTTCCAAAGTGACCACGGTTAAAGTGCAGGTGCATGATGCTTTATCTCCTGGTGATGGTGTCCTTTGATTTCAACCTGGTCATTTTTTTTGTTTTAAGGCATTGTCGAACTAGAACTACGATGATACTACTCAGATGACTGAAATTACAAATTATGCTTAATCTTGGTCCTGAAGATGGTAATACGCATCATACCATATTTCCCCAGAGCTCTTCAGAGATCTAAGAGAGAAAAAAAAGGTAAAAGAGGAAAAATGCAAAACGAGGATTAGACCGAACTAAAAATATGAAATATTTGTTGATGTGGAAATTTTCACACATTTTACACAGCATGAAGCCATGAATCTGGCACAAAAATGAAAGTCTGGGGGGTCTTGTGCGTGAATGGCATGAATATATGTGTAGTACGACTTATAGATTGTCGAGTCACAGATTTTTTTTCCATGTAATGTTACTCTTAGTCCAGAACATTTATTCACTTAAAGATTGAGTTCAGGATATGCAATTCCATCACTTCCCTTCATTATCATTACCACACGGTAGTTAAGAACTGACAAATGGTGTGTTGAAAGTTTGAGATCCATGCATCATGAACTTGCTGTTACAAAACTACTGACGATATGCTACCAGAATATTGTTCTTACCTTGAATTTAGAATTTTGCTCAAATTGCAGAACACATTTGCATGACCACCTGAGTGCTGTGGTCAGTGGTTGACTACATAATTACTAGTGTTGCACAACTAAGTCGCGTTTTTGGAATATAGGAAGCATTAAATATACACAAATTAAATAATGAAATACCGCAGTCTGATTATAAGGAACACACACATTTAAAGAAAAATAACTGACATCTTACAATCACTGCCAAAGTCAGTTAATTGGTATGTTTTATTGTTTGGTATGTTCTATTTTTTTGTCTTGAATTAAGTGATTATTATCACCTCCTCTCTTCATTGTTATAGAACCACTTTAAACCAGGTACATAGAGAAAGGTTGAGTAAAGATTACTACGTATGTTTGAGGGGTTATAAGCAAAATTCTAGTTTTCAAATGGCACATACAATGATGGCATTCTTTGGTATAAAGACATCAATCTGTGTTTTGAACAAATGCAATAAAAAATGTAAGTACAATAGCATTGAGTTATAGTTTACTTGAAGCTTTGGTACGTGTAAAAGTAATACTGCTGAACTTTGTGTATTTATATCCTAAGATAGATATCATAAGCGTGTACTTATCATGAGTTAAAATAAATGAACAACTTCTTCACAAAAAGTTTCCCCGTGAGAAAGAAATTTATATTGAGTAGTGCTGTTAACTAGGTAATAAAATTTAAGGGCATGATCAGGTTTTACTGATACCGCATCTCATGTGGTAAAAAATGCTAAAATTTTTAC
>JZLH01S0120624.1:0-13770 GCA_001188425.1 Eucidaris tribuloides
GGGATAAAAAGGACCCGTTATCCACTAAAAACTTGTTCATTCACGACTGGATCTAGGAGGAGATGTTGTCCGAAAGATGACCATTGTGGAAATTTATTGTCATTAATCGTAATATGCAGCTTACCTTTGCACATCTAAGGTGAGTTTCAACATTTTATGGTTTTCTTCAGCTAAATGTGTGTACGATTATTCGACCTCTGCATGCCCATTCCTAATACATTGCTGTCACTCATTCGCGAGGGTTGCGATCAGCTGTTTTGCGATCAGCTGATTGAGGGATCGCTGAACAAGTGTGTCGTGCGGTAAATTGCGAAACAAAGGTACGTCGTCTCGATGCAGCACTGCCATTTCGTTTTCATTCGGCTCAGAAGACGTTCTGAAAGGAGATGATAGCTGCATTTTATTCTAGATTTTGTGCTTGTAAATCACTCGGCTGATTAAGGTAAGGATTTAGACTGAGCTTTGCCTGCTGTATTTCAGTGCTAACTTGCACACAGCCTGATGCTTACGCCACGGTCAACACAAAGTCAAAGATTGGTTTCCTCTTCACTGCTCTTCATAGACATAGTTCAAGAACAAAGATTATTCTCTAATCACGCTAATGGTTTCTTTGAATATTGACGTAGGCCTATATGGTACAGAAATGATCAGAACATCAATAGAGAATGTTTTAACTATCTACTTGACGGTTTCTTTGTTTTCTCAAGTTGTATATGAAAACAAAATGCATGTATCAAGCAATTCATGTCATACAGCCATGGCAGCGAGCGAGCGCGGCATTGACAGTCTTCGGAGTGATCAGCTGTTCGTAGCAGACGACATTTTATTTCCGTGACATTTCGCAATATATTGAGGTGGCGTGGCCGCACTGCCGGTGCCATGTGATACTGCCAATTATCACTGTGACAGCTGGTTTACCTAATTTTTGTGTAAATACAAGCTTTACTTAGATTCTGCATAATTTTGGTTGCATTCCGGCCGTGGATACAGATCTAAATTATGTAGTAAGCCAAGACAAATGCTTCTAAATTTAACAGGGAGACGCAATGAGCAGGACTCGTGCGTTGTATTTGACTAATTTGTTATAATTAATGCAGAAATAATATTAACTAATAACTACTGGGGTTTTTTATGTTATGTGAGAATTTAACAAGTCGAACATAATCGATGATCTGTATTAATCGAACCTGCTGCCAGAGACCTTCAACTGTATAAAGTACTTCCCTGATGAATTTTGCAGGGTGTGACAGGCATGACAGGTCAGCCAGAACTTATTTTATTAGTTCATTCATCAGTTTATTATCGTACTGTAATTTGTATTATGAACATCAATTTTGCAATTTAACAGACATCTTTTTATGAGTGTTACATGTATCTTTGAAATTTTACAGACAGTTAAAGTATTTAGTAAAAACATGTCATATACGGTATAATGTTGAATATTCAACCTCGTTATGTTGTGTATTTCACACAGTGTAATAGTATCTTCTTCGCCATAAATGTCATAATTTCCCCCAAATGAATTTACTTTCAATTTGTAACGTTTCATCATACTCATAGGCCTACGTATCACGTACTTGAGTTTACTCGAATGATTCCATGTGTCAAACGCATGCACATTATGAATGGGAGGCCAATGAATACCATGTGACACAGTATGTGGTTGTGTAGAACAGCTGATATTTTTTGGCCGGGATCCAACTATGTGCTTGTCGTAAGAGCAAGTCTTCGTACATTTCACCTGTCACACCAGATATAATGTTCTTTCTCGCACTGTTACTTCCCATGAGGGATGGGATAAAAATCAGGAAACAATTGTCTACTATATAAATGTCGATTTGGGGTAACTATACTTTTGGCTAAAATATTCTGTTCTCTTTGTATGATAGATGAAACAATTATGCAGTTCAAAGAAAAATGTGCTGAATATGTGGGTTGCATTACCCCTGCTGAACATGTGCTGTTAGTACACGACTTGAATTCAACAGTAGTGCAAAAAAACTGCGTTAGCCTACAAAAACGCGTTCTTTTTTACTTGTGCATTGTGTTTATTATTATTATTTTTTAATAATTGTGAGGAAATGAGTATGGTATAGACTGGTAGTTGTAGGAAACTTATAGATTTCTCTGATGGGGAGCCGTTTACATACACAGATGTGCGATTCAAAATTTCAAATCATTGAGCATGACGAATTATGGATTAAAGGAACCAGTTTGATTCGGATTTGCAATGCGACTGATGCAATATTGTTAATAGTCTAGAGCCTAGACCAGACTTTACACTTTCAATTCAATACACTTTCCATTCCAAAATGTTGCAGACACAGGCAGATTATCACGTGTTTTCTAATATCGTGAAACCGTAAAGTTTATCTAAATTTTGGACATGATGAGCAATGGAGTAGGCCTCTTTTGTTGTAATATTGATTCATATTGTATTAAGAGCACTATACTTTTGTGTGAAATTGCTCAACCAGTTATCATTCCTGAACTCGTACGTACAGCAGCCAGTGGGGGTTTTCATAGACCTCCATGCATATGCAGGGCCTACCTGTACAAACACATGCATTTCAAATGAGCGGTTTGCGCTCACGTGTGGATCTCGTGCTACTCGCACAGTGGCATTATGATAGGATGATGAAATTTAAAATTAGATCGAGTGTGAGCATAATGACCATACAGGATATCTCACGAAGACATTGTGTTAGAAATGTGTATAGAAATCCCTTTTCCGGAGAGTATGGGAATATAATAGATGTTACAGGAATTGCAGAAATTATTTTATACGGATTCACTAAATTCTATACGATATGAAGGCAAACAAATGACAAAGTTAAAACATTTTACAATAATCTTTATTCCTTATTTACTGATGGAGATAATATTGCAGATATTATGTCTGCATGACGCAAGTGGCATCTGTAACGTTGATGATAATATTAAATTAATAATGGAATTGATTTAATGGAATTAATTTCACTTACTGGTTATCTTTCAATTCAGTTCAATTATTGTCCATTTTTTTTTTGAAATTTGTTTAGTTTATGAATAAAATAATAGGTACATCATACAATGCGATATATGACTTGACATAATGGATAATCAATGTCACATTATGGATTTCTGTATTTTTTTGCACACACAAGTGGGATTTTAGGATACATAATAGCCGAGTGCACAAATACAATATTTTGCATTATCTTGTCCAGTGTGATGCAATACGATACCATATGCCACCTACAATCATGTAGAGGCACGTTTTACATACATGACAAAGTGGTATTTGAAACGGTGAAAAAAATGTATGATTTGTGAATACGACATTAAATTGAGCCCCTGCATATTGTACTGTACGTCAGTAGTGGGCGGAGTGTGAATAGCTGTTGATCTGTCATGCGTGTGATGGTCACCAAACCAATTTAAAAAGTAAACCAAATCAAAGTAAATCAAATTACTGTTTAAGAAAGGTGTTTTTACTTTTTCAGCTTTGTAGGCATTTATGTTGCTATTTCAGGATGTATCCATTAAATTATAGAGAGATTAGTAATGGGTGTGGGTTTTTATTAACTTTAGTTGCAAGGGGAACGTCACGATGTATTTTATGATCCCTGTAAATTCGGACGTTGATTCAATGCTTTACAGCATTGAGAAAAAACAACCTAGGACTGATGAAGAACATAAATATTTGAGGCAAGATCAAATGACCATCATTTAACTATTCTGTAATTTAAGGATATATTTTTCTTAATTAAAGAATAAACCATTTCCAACGTAAGTAAAGGAAGTTTATACTGTAAAGGTTAGGATTTCATGCAATTTAGAATACTTCATAGACCCAATCGCGTATGGTAACAATTTTAACTCTTGCAAACTATTGCCCAATCAGGTCTAAGTCTTGGAAGCTATTACCCAATCAGGTGCAAGCTGACTCCTCATTGGTAAACATGTTAGTCATCGACCAATAAGCGGAGTGACATCAGCTGTGCAAACTCCACAGGCGCGCTTATTCACACACCAGCCATGCAGACGAATGATAGCTGGTGATTCAACTCGCCAGCTGGCACTCCGGCATACCAAGTTGATTATTTCATGTCAATTTCATAATTCAAACTCGCAATACGTGATAAGGTAATCAATTTACTTTACAAAACTGAATTCATGATTCAATCATCACAATCTGTTTCATAATTAAAAGTTCTTGCAAAAGTATGCCAAGCAAACGTTTCACAAATGCGTTTTCTTTCTTCTTTCTCATTTCAGATCAGACTTTTCTGTGGTAGTGTTATAGCAGAGACTCGGGAGAGGTCTTTAGCTGAATAATAAGAGGAACATCTTTTATTCTCAGTCGGAAAGAAACAAAAACTTTTCATCATGTGCAAGTTACCAACCTTGCAGACGGCCGAAAGGCGCCGTTACTGGCTCGTCGGGACAATGATCTTCGAGAACTTATTCTTCTCGGCAGTTCTTCTTGGGTGGAGTTCGCTTCTACCAGTTTTACTTAGCGAAGGCTTCTACAGCAACAAGTGTACAGGGGAAGGTAAGATAATGAAGTTGACGAGTATACATATTTTAGGTCCATTTAAACTTTCCTGCATCTGCTTGCCATATGCAAAAACAAAACAAAAACTGATATTTCAGAATTAAAATAAAGTCTTTGACTTTTGTTCAAATAGCTTGTTATTGTTCGCATAATTATATTCCCCAATTATAATACAAATTATTGTAATATCAAAAAATTAAATTGAAGTCTTTTGTAGAACAGTTATAAGAAATAAGTCACCAAACATAACAATAGAACTTAATATGATCAGGATCAAATCGAAGCCTTTATTTCATTATTTTTTCTTGTAAAACATAGGCCTATACATGCGAGCTTACAATTTCTGGTAACAGAAGGACATTATGCCTTTGCAATATATATTTTGAATAAAGTTTTAGTGTTGCAAAAAAAATCCGATTTGACCAAAAACAAAAAACAACTATGTTGGACAATAATCAAAAAGGGAAAATAACAATATAAGGGGAAGATATAATTTTGATTGACTTATTGAAGTGGTTAAAAAGTACGATCAACCTGATTAAAATGTACTTTGGTTTGTTATCACTTGTTTACAACATTTCTGCTAGCGTATCGAACACATATTATCACTTCGCGAGTTGAACTTTGCTCAGATATGAAATTTGAATGCTAGGCACTGACAGCCTTCGCCAGGGTTCTCCGATATTGATAATTTGACATACTTTTTGAAAAACACCCCAATCATATTTTCAATTTTGTACAAATGCCTCGCTGAAAATCAATCTCGTTGTCAAATTAAATCGTCAATAATTAAACCTTCAACTATAATTGTATGAACATGTATTTACAACATTTGTATGATGACAAATTTTGGGTACATAATATGACTCCGAAGAAATTTTGCGCAGTATATTGTACGTTAATATTGTTTAAACAGCTGAACTGAAAGTCCATACATTCCGGCAATTATGAAACTGTCACATCAGAGGTGAAGGTGACTTTGTTGTTATTGTGTGGGACGTTTGATGGGTTGTTTACACTCGGTAATAAATACTGAAAATAATCAAGTGCTGCGATCGTATTCATGTTAGCTTTGAAATATTTTATAGACCTTTAAAACTGGAGTTCGCACATGAGAGTCAAAAGTCCATTGTGTTAGGAACTTGGGAGATTGATGGTGAATAGGAATAAAACTGTGATGTATTAGATTTATTTATATGACGCTATCTAATCTAAATCTATTACCTCTCTGAATAATCTCTTTCATTCAAGAATAAAACTGTTGGAAATCAACGAATGAAATAATTGCTGATTTTTAAAAGCGTAGTTTTATACGACGCCCTTATAGCGAAGTTGAATGGTCAGAATTGTGCCATTGTTATTGAAAAAATCTGTTTCTCCAAAACATAGCTCTACGAGTGTGCTGGCAGCTATTTCTGCCGAACTTACATTCATGCATGGAATTAATTAAGGATCTGTTTAATATTTCGATTTTGTTGTTTTATTCATTTGTTTGATTGTTTGGAGGTTTAAAGTTTTTCTCCCCTTACATTCAGTTAATCCACCCTTAAAACTATTTGCGCATCTCTCACTTGCAAAGTAATTGTATATGCATAGTATCAAAGTTGTATAAGGGTGTACCCGAACTGGAATACATGTATTATCATGAGAAACGCGAACAGGTCATGCAACTTCTCGACTCTCATTTGGATAAACACACGAGATATGGGTTAGAAAGGTGACACTCCACGAGGTTGTATTTTTCATGTTCTCAAGTGCTCGCCCTCAAAATGGAAGTGGGTCACATTGGTCTAAAATTAGACTACTATGTCATTTTACTCCTTGCTACAGGGCTCAGTGGATTGAGCTGAAAAAATGAGACCTGGGATTTGAAACGATACAAATCTAGCTGTTGATGTGGGCGTTTTGTGTCAACCAGAAAATAGGTGTTTGGGGTAGATTTATGGCCTGAAATATCTAACAAACATGACAGCCACGTCTAGAATTTAAATCACAAAAGACGCAATGGTTGATTTTACTCTTGATTATTTGTTTGTACTTCTTATATTATTGCTAAATGCAAAATACAGCTGATTTACAAAATGGTGTAGTCCAAATAAACCGTCTTTAGTAGAGAAAACATTTTTACAATGGGTTTAGACCAGCTAAATTAGACATATCATGAATTAATGAATTCAAGATCGTTCCTGCATTCTTCTGCAAGTAAGAGTATAGCTACTCGTTTTGTTTGTTTACAAATAAATAGGCCTAAAGTGAGATGTGGTTCTTTTGATATTGGCATGTGAAAGGTCAGAAGTTCATGTCCTTGTTGGAGAGTTAGTTTTGCATGAATAATGTTGTTTGCGACTGGTGAATATAACTCGAAAGAACATGATTTATAGCTATACCAGAAAAACACATTTATCATCCTTACATAGACTCCTCATAGGGATACAAGCTAATTGAATCAAATTGTTCAGAAATAATGGTACTCCACGTATATTTGTTAGAAATTTAGAATATTGTTATGTTACTCCGCAATCTATTTTCGAAACATTTGTCATCCTGCATTTCTTTATTAGCTTTTATCATAAAAATTCAGTAGAACTTCTTTGTTGATAGCATCTGGCCTGGCCAAACTGTGTTTTGTTAGAAAGTCGACAAGATCCAACCTGCCCGAAGGTCTCTCTTTATTTACACGCACGAAGATACGGGTCCCTTTAAATCGACGGACAAAGATCATTAGCATACAATCTGATTCGCTGGGCAAGTCCATTACGGGAACAGGTGTGCTGTGTACTCGGACTATTAATTACCAAAGCATAACTCTTTATAAAATAATCTGTGTTTTTTGCATCGTTAACTGTGTTATTGTTTATGAAAGTATCACTTCAAAAACTATGAGGAATAACTGAAAGAGTCTAGACCTTCTACTGCACAACCCGTGTTTTCCTGTAAATTTTCAGAGTGAAATGTTGACTTATCTCGTGGGGTCCATCAGTGGTATGATGTTACGTAATAGACTAGCAAACGGTGGGGCGGAGATGTTCGTCCAGATAAGCTAATTATATTTGGCATATAGGTGTGAAAGTTTCATTATCATGACATGTTCATAAAGATCGTCGTCAGTAAGTTCACACATGGAGCCCCATGGTTCATATTTGGAGCTTCAAGTGTATTAAACAAGTGAAAAATAATTGTTTACATCGCAAAGCAGATGATTTGGTTTGGCCATGTAATTTCAGGTAAAGCAACATTGTTTGTAAACAGTGAGAGTGTCCATTCTAAATGTATTATGTAAGGGATGAACTCAGATGGCCTCAATACCTGGGGTAATTTTACGAGTGTTTTTATGGCCAGCTTTGGCAGGCACAATAAAAAAAAGTTCAGGGTTTCTATCGTAATCTCAGGGTATTGAGTTTCATCGTACAGGTGCAAGTTGTTTCCATATGAACAAATTGACACACGCACGCACACACACACATACACCCCCCCCCTACACACACACACACGCACGCACGCACACTCACAAACACATTGTACCATGGACCTAGGTCCTTGATAAACACGTTCTTGAAACACAAACAGAAATATCCAGGGTAGCTGCCTAAGTCGTTAATAATACGGGGGTCGAAAATGTCATGGAGGGTGGTGTTAGGTCAGTTGTGTTGGCTACAGGTCCATTTTTCCTTCCCGATTGAGGTTCAAAATAACTCGAATATGATCATATCACACTCCAATTTCTTTAAAAAAAAGTATTTGCAATCTTGATCAGGCAGGCATTTCCTTTACTCCCATTTTATGCGTGATATTTTTAAAATGTTTATTTGGTATATGTTTGGTGCATCTGTTTGGACTTAACTTATTTGTTTCGTTATTGAATTATTGTTGTTCTACAGATTTACAGACCTGCATAATTAAAGACTAGATCCGTTTACTGCTGGAAGTACATGTATAGCATCTAACAAAGAGTCGTGCATAAACGTTCCGACAATTTCCAAAATAGAATACCTAGAATGCATCTGTCACAGATTGCACTAAGACTTGCAACACACATTTCTAAACGGCTATATTTTCCTCAGATTCACGCAACCATTTGGTAATCAGTTTTGTATGTTGGTTACCTTCTCATTGATATTGGTCTTGAAGGCCTGAGCATTGACCTGGGATTTCTATGTTGATACCAGTAGGTCCATGTTGATACTGACCCTCCTCAGAAGAACATATCTCGATTCCCTGAGGGTAATCACGAAAACATCAACATGACCTGCTCTGTATTCAAGCCCCTGCTTCAGATAATTAACATAAACCATCCTGACGCGATTTGCATACAAGGTACCACCTGGCTCATGAATATTCAGGATGCCCAGAAGCAACCCTGGGTTAGCATGGCAACGCATCGCGAATGCCAAGTGTGTGTCCCTGGACGGGGACATACTCCAATGAAATTGCATCGTCTTGCGGGGGTGTGTCTTAATTCATTCAGCCAATGACTTTCCAGCTGTTTCCTGCAGATGCTAATATCCACTGCACTGTGCGTTTATTGAGTGGTGAAATTGAAGGGGCCTGGGATGGACTGTTGATCGTAATACGTAATGCGTTGCATTGTGAAAAGTCAGGTCAGAAATGTTTTTATTTGCAAAGTGGTGCATTTGAACCGGCCTACTTTCCACAAACTACTTCTCGATTACAGTGTATTGGGATGGTGATATATCATAAAAATGACCGTACTGAATGACATATAGGGTGTAAACAAATGGACAAAAATATCCACCAGGCCCAGCCACCAGGTTCCTGCAGCACAGCCAAATCTATTTTACTTTCAGTTTATAAATATAAGAATAACATTGAATAATCAGGTGGTCTTATATGGTTTATCAGTGATGGACATAATTCTTAAAATCAGATCAAAATAAAAATATATTATGAGTCTGTAATAAATGTAATCAAAGAGCTAGGAAGCTCTGTGAGAATGAGATAGTGGAATGTTGTTGTTTTTTTTGTTTCAGGAAATATAAATTATTGTGTTTTTAATTTGGTATTGTTTGACTGAAAACTGCAAATATATACATATATAAGTCAAAACTGATCAGTGAAAATGTAATAATTTCATAGCTCCAACTGTCCTTAAAGTGTTTCTGCAAAATTATTTAAAATGTCTTTTTTTGTGTGTTTTAAACAGAGGATGAATTCTCATCAAACTCAACCAATGGCACAGGCATTACGTCGCCCGAAAACAGTACAAACGTGCAATACTCCGATGGAACGACAGTATTTGACTTTACCACCGAAGCACCAAGCAATCTATACGGTAGACCAACCTACCCAAGATGCCGTGCGCAAGACGAAGCTCTCAATCTGGCATTTACGATTGGTTCGTTCTTGCTGAGCGGTCTCACCTTCCCCATTGGTATGGCTATGGACAAGTTTGGCTGCAGAAAGCTGAGAATGCTGGGAGCGTAAGTGTTAATTTACATTGATTGGCATCAAATGTTAAATTCCTACTCTGTTACTGAACTCAAAGAAAGGATATTTCTCTTTTGAACTATTCACTCGCCCCTCTAATCCAAATTTTAAATTACGCATGTAGGTTCATCATACTCACCACTTTACTATCAGTGTATTCAATCAATAAATGTATTTCTACAATATACTTTCATTGTTCACTACTGGTAGTTCAGTGAAAATTTTGTTTATATTAAGGACCGGAAATGAACAAAATACTGCAGGCATTATGAATGTGAAACACCTTTTTTCTGTATGGAATTTAGCATTTTCAACAACAAATAAGCAATGGGCAAACCTGCATAATGAATATATTTATGTACACAAAGACATTTCCTTTACTATCTTGACGAGAAATAATGTGATATCACTTTTTATGAACTTATATTTATTATGTGATTCCAATATTATTGAAAAAAATCATTTTCAGAAATATATATGATATCTTAGGCCATCATCCAAACTTACTGTAACTATTTGATATATACTATACAGGCATAAACGATATGATTTTATGCAAAAATAAGCTAAATTTGTGATATGAATTTTATTTAATAGAACCATGTTCATCGCCTCCTGCCTCATATTTGGTTGGACTCCCATTGAGATGTCCGAGATGATCATCCCGGCCGTATCCTTCAATGGAGTCGGTGGAATCATGATCACATTCACCTCCTTCCAGGTAATTTCCCTTAAACCTCTTGGTACCAGTACAATCAAGCCCCATAGACTTTGCATGTGATAATTTGAGTGTGATATTCATGGGGTTAATGAGAACTGAATATGGGTATCCGTGAAGTCTGTTTTGATGCTGGGCAAAATTGAATAAGTAAATGGCAAATTGATTAAAAAAAAAATTTCTTTGGGGGGGGGGAACAAAAGTGGGACAAGAATGGCACAAGTGGCTTTGTCATGTTTGTATTATACAATAGATTGTTCACACAATTACCAAAACTGATTGAAAGAAACTAGAAACTTCATGTTTTTTTAAAGATACTTGAACATACAAAAAAGTTATCAGATAGACATTGAATGATATAGCACATCTTGTTTTTTTTCTAGAAGTTGTAATCAAAGTTGATACATGCTTTTGAAATTGAAATACATATTACACATAAAAAAATTGTCTTAAGTATATTACATTCTCAGTTTGTCGTGTATGAATTGTGAAAAGTCATATTATAATCTTGTTTGCAGGTGTTAGTATGTTTAGTTCAAAGTATGTGCCAATTAATGCTTACATCTGTCTGCTGTTTCTCCTCTAACTAGATTGCCAATTTGTTCGGTACTAAGCGATCAACGGTGATCAGTCTCAACATTGGTTCCTATGCGTCAGCTGCCATCTTGTTTCTCATTTTGAAGGTAAGGTGCTCATATTTGAACAAATGTTACATGATAAGTGTTGTAATGATTGAAAACCCTGTTGATAACCATGGTTCATTCCAGTTGCACCACCCTGGCACCACCCCCCCCCCCCGCCCCCCCTCAGTCAAAAGTAACTGTACGCCTACACATCGTGGACTTTCTAACCAGTGGATCTTGACCATAAATGCCCATGACATTGACCCTCAGTCTGACAGGCTTTTGGTTTTGTTGACCTAAATTAGAAAACTAGGCAGTGATCAATAGCATTCCTATTCCAGCCCCATATTCTTCCTTCATCAAGGTGATTTATCCACATTGCTGTTCCACACGTTAGAGTAAAACAGGGACTTGCGGGTAGAAACTGGGGTAGTAATAGTTGCAGGGCCCTCTGGGAGAGCAGTGCTTGTCACTGAAGAGGCTACCCTTGGTAAATAAAGATGCTACTATTATTAGTAGTAATATTATAATCAATATAGTAAACAAAGCAGAGAAAGAAACGCAAATTGTCAAGTACCAGTATATTCTTACATAGTAAGGAAAAACAAATGTTTCGTCAAGTTGAACCTTAAATAGGTCATTGCTCTAGTTCATGTGAGATCGTTTTGTATGACACTTTCACCGTTGCGATAACAGTAGAAACAGCAAAGGATAAGATCAGATAATTGAACATGAATCCCTATAATTCCTGATATGTCGGTCACCTTTGTATTACATCATGAGCAATGTAAGGCGTTTCCTGAATGTGATTATAACATGATACAGAGATATATACTCCCCAAGGTATTATGAGCAAAATAAACATATGATAGCGCAGAAAGTACACCGATAGATGAGTCGGTAAAATGACGGGAGCGACTGCACTTTCGTAAAGTCGGGTCATCACCTTCTGTCTATGGCTAATTAAATAATCAGAATTCCGGACCTGACCAATTAGCACTAATCGTGTCACCCCTCCAGGAAGAGCTATCGGAACAATAGAGTTAGGAAAAAAAAACCTCATTGAATCTGCAGAGTTGTTGCACTAAACTATTCAGGAAATCCCATATAACTGCAATTGTTCAGGTGTCACAGAAGGAAATATGTTGGGGGAGGGGGGGGTGGGAGATGGGGTGCAGGATGTAAGTGTGCCCTGGGATGAGATATCCCATCAAATTATAAAAAAAGGGGAAATTAATGTTGATTTCATGCATGATTAACAGTATATAGATCTACATAGGGTGGAAAAGAAAGTAAGAAAAAGAGATAGAAGGGAAAAAATAGATTATTGTTTTATATATTTACGAAGGATGTCATATTTTTGAAAGCTACCACTTTTTTTTTTGATAACTTGTTAATTATGGATAGAGTGCATGTCACGGTTTTTGCATCAGAGTAATTTACAAAGTGTACCTAACAGGGCTTGAATATACTAAATACTTTGGATGTGTACTGGATGATTAAATTATACAAAGGTAATTAATGAATGTCAAATGTACATATCTATTGATGAAATACATATAGATCTAAATATTTAATTTCTTCTTTATTCTCATTATCCAGGGTCTGTACGATGCTGGTGTGAGCCGTCCTCAGATGTTCACTGGTCTGGCTTGTGCTACTTTGTTTGTCATCATTAACTGTTTCATCAACATTCCTGCAGAACCCATTCCTGACCCTGAAGGATCTACTTTTGGGTAAGAGATTTCAAGATTGACAAATTTATTTATTTATTTATTTATTTATTTATTTATTTATTTATTTATTTATTTATTTATTTATTTATTTATTTATTTATTTATTTATTTATTTATTTATTTATTTATTTATGTTTTATCTATTTATTGTATTTGTTATTTTTATTTTTTTCATATATCATTGTGTATGTTTGTATTTGTTTGGTCTTTATTGTTTTGTCGTGATTACATGTAATATTTGTAGTTGTTAATATATTTTTTGAAAAGATGATTTTGACATGATCATACACGAATTAAAGATGTAAAAATATGTAATAGAATAAGAACAGATAGAGAGAAATGATAAAATAAATTATTATCCTAGATGAAAGAAACTGATAAATAATGATAACCAAGGGTTGTGTGATAATATGTTTTGATAGATGATAGATGAAACAATAGTAACAAATTTCTGATAACAATTTATATTTTAAAAGCTTTCAAAAGGTTTCCCAGGTTCTTCGATACTCTAAATTAGCTGTTTGATAAATGATGATATCTCGACGTTCTGCAAGATTTCACAGAAGTCTCGTTACTGATTGTGGCCTGCCTCCCATTTCTCCACCTCTTCTCACCCACTGCATGCACTGGCAATCCTGAAGGTCCGACCACAGGTCACTGGGCAAGCATTCCTACTCGATGGTCACCAACGTCGGACGGTAACTCAGT